>APFE030330388.1:7634-22324 GCA_000404065.3 Pinus taeda
TAATTTAAAATAATCATCATTATTACTAAATTATTACTTTTATTAATATTATTGCTTTTAATTAATATTTCTACTATGATCAATTAATAATATTATTAAATAATTAAGCCACTTGTGTAGCTCAATGGTAAGGTGTCTGATATGTTGTTGAGATTTCGCGGGATCGATTCTCGTCCAGTTTGTCAATTCGCTTAACAAATGTTTAAGTCCACATGGGGTAGCTCAAGCGGCAAGGGCCGTGGAAATGAAGTCTCACCGAACCAGAAGTCTTGGGTTCAAATCTTGGGCTATCCCTCCCCCATAGAGGGATACATAATGGACATGTAAATCGGAGAGTCCTGCCCCAGCGTACAAAAAAAAAAATATTATTAAATAATTAAATAATTAATATATCGTAATAATAATAACAATAATAATATTGTAATATTTATGAATAGCTTGGTAGATACAAAAGAAACTTTCAACTATATCACCAACATCAAGCCTTGCGAGTGTACATAGTTGTACTTCAACCTATAGGCTTTGCAAGTGCACATAGTTGTACTTATTTAAAAAAATAAAAGAGCCATTCATATTATTTATCCCACATGGATGGTGGGAAGGATCATATACTGCATATATACGGTTGGAAATATCAAAATAACTTGAAATTAAGTGCATCTCTTATGGTTTGAGGGTCTTGGAACTAGTGGCATGGACATGGACTTGGTAGTATTGATTGGTGATTAACAATATATGGACTTGGTAGTATTGATTGGTGATTAACAATATATATATTGTTAATTAATTATTATTATAATCATTTTAAAATAATTATTACTAAATAATTATGATTATTGTTTTTACTAAATAATAATATAAATATTGTTTTTTTAATAATTTGTATTAATTATTGTTAATTAATTAAGCTCAAGGGATTTATATTTAACTCAAGGACCAATATTATAAACCCTATGAATAATGTAATACCCTAGGAAGATGAACCCTTAGATTAATAAATCTGAGGGATTTATATTATAAACCCAATGAAGTAATAAACCCAAGGAAATAATATTAAACCACAGGGATCAATATTATAAAGTCAAGGTATATAACCCTAAGATAAATATTATAAACCCTAAAACAATCATGGTTGACCGTGGTTGATTTTCATATTGAGACAATCTTTGTCACAATGCGACATTGGACCATGGCTGACCATGATTGATTTTCATATGGAGACAATATTCATAACAATGCGACATTGGACCACAATTAAATTTCATAGTAACAAAATATTTGTCACAATGTGACGTTGGACCATGATTGACCATGACTATAAACTCAATGGATTTATATTAAACTCAAAGATTAATATTATAAACCCTATGAATAATATTATACCCTAGGAATATGAACCCTTAGATTAGTAAACCTGATGGATTGATATTATAAATCCAAAGGAATAATAAACCCAAGGGATTAATACTAAAAAACCAAGGGAATAATATTAAACCAAAGTGATACATATTATAAACTCAAGGCATAAAATCCCTAATATAAATATTATTAACCCTAAAATAAACATGTTTGACAATTTTTTACCATCGTTGATCCCTATGTGCAAGGTATATAAACCCTACGATAAATATTATAAACCCTAAAATAAACATGGTTGATTGTGAGTGACCATAGTTCATTTTCATATTGACACAATCTTTCTCACAAATCGATGTTGGATCGTGGTTTGTCATGGTTGAGAATGATGATTTTCATATCAAGACAATCTTTATCATATTGTGACGTTGGAGCATGGTTGATTTTCATATTGAGAAAATATTTGTCACAATATGATGTTGGACCATGGTAGACCATGGGTGGCCATGATTATAAACCTAAGGAATTAACATTAAACCCAAGGTTGTATATTATATTTCCTATGAATAATATTACACCCTAGGAAAATGAACACGTAGATTAATAAACCCAAAATATTAATATTATAAACCTAAGGAATTAATACTAAAACCCTAAGGGATTATAAAACCAAGGAAGTAATATTAAAACCAAGCGGTTAATATTATAAACCCTATGTATATAAACTCTAACATAAATATTATAAACCCTAAAATAAACTTGGTTGACCGTGTTTTACCATGGTTGATTTTCATATGGAGACAATTTTTGTCACAATGCGATATTTGACCATGGTTCACCATGGTTAACTATGGTTGATTTTCATATTGAGACAATCTTTGTCACAATGTGACATTGGACCATGGTAGCGCATGGTTGATAATATAAACCCAAGGGAATATTAAACCCAAGGGAATATTAAACCCAAGGGATTAATACTAAAATACTAAAGGATTATAAACCCAAGGGATTAATACTAAAAGACTAAAGGATTATAAAACCAAGGGAATAATATTAAACCAAATGGATAAATATTAAAAACCCAAGATATTTGACCATGTCACAATGCGATATTTGATCATGGTTGACCACATATGATTTTGATATTGAGATTGTATTTGTCACAACGTGACATTGGACCATGGTTGCGCATGGTTAATCATGATTATAAACCCAAAGGATTTATATTAAACACTAGGATTAATGTTATAAACCTCATGAATAATATTATACTCTAGGAATATGAACCCTTAGATTGATAAAATGAAGTGATTGATATTATAAACCCAAGAGATTAATTCTAAAATCCCAAGGTATTATAAACCTAAGGGAATAATATTAAACCAAAGGCAATAATACTATAAACCCAAGGTATATTACCCTTAGAATAAACATGCTTCAACATGGTTGACCATAGTTGATTTTCATATTGACATAATCTGTCACAATGCGAAGTTGGACTATGGTTGACCATGTTTGGTTTTCATATTGAAACAACCTTTGTCATAATGTGACATTGGAAAATGGTAGACAATGGTTGAACATGGATGATTTTATTATCAATAAAAACTTTGTCACAATGCGATGTTGGACCATGATTAACAATGGATGACCAAGGATGTCACAATGACATTGGACCAGAAGACAAACTTTGTCAAAATGTGTTGGGCATTGGATAATCCAGCGCTCCCCGTGTGTTTCGTGACATGGACTAACCGCCTCTCGAGGATCCGTTAACTCTGGCGATGCGTCCGTTTACTAACACCTGCGGATTTTGGTGTAACAACAATCGTAATCCCAACAAGTGGTATCAGAGCCAAAGGTCTTGAGTTTGAATCACACCCAGCTCGCACTGGGGGGAGATTGTTGGGCATTGGATAATCGAGCGCTCCCCGTGTGTTTCGTGACATCGACTAACCGCCTCTCGAGGATCCGTTAACTCTGGCGATGCGTCCGTTTACTAACACCTGCGGGTTTTGGTGTAACGGAAATCATGATCCTAACAAAATGTGACCATGGTTATTGACGTGGTTGACCATGATTTACCACGGTTGTGCATGGTTGATTTTCATATTGAAAATATTTGTCACAATGCGATGTTAGAACGTGGTTGACCATGGTTGATTTTCATATTGAGAAAATCCTTGTCACAATGTGACATTAGACCATGGTTGAACATGAGTAATATTATAAACCTTATGAATAATATTGTACCCTATGAATATGAACCCTTAGATTGATAAGCCCAAGGAATTGATATTATAAACCCAAGGGATTAATTCCAAAACCCCAAGGTATTATAAAACCGAAAAATAATATTAAACCCAAGGAATTAACATTTAAACCCAAAGTATATAAACCCTAAGATAAATATTATAAACCTTAAAATAAACATGGTTCGCCATGGTTGATTTTCATATTGACACAATCATTGTCACAATGTGAAGTTGGAGTATGGTTGACCATGTTTTATTTTCATATTGAGATAACCTTTTCCAGAATGCAACGTTGGACAATGATTGACCAAGGTTGATTTTCATATTGAAACAATCTTTGTTACACTACGACGTTGGACCATGGTTAACCATAATTGACCACGGATGACCATGGTTGTCACAATGTGATGTTGGAACATGAAACAATATTTGTCACAATGTGACCATGGTTATTTATGAGCGTTAACCATGATTAACCATGGTTGATTTTCATGTTGAGACAATATTTATCACAATGCGATGTTGCACCATGGTTAAGCATAGCTGACAATGATTGACCAGGGTTAATGATGGTTGACAATAGTTGATTTTCGTATTCAAACAATCTTTGTCACAATGTGACATTGGACCATGGTTGACCATGATTGACCATGTTTGACCATGATTGAACATGGTTCACCATGGTTGATTTTGATATTGAGATATCTTTGTCACAATGTGAGATTGGACCATGCTTGACCATGATTGACGATGGTTGTTTTCCATATTAACCATGATTGACCATGGTTTACCATGATTGATTTTCAAACAAGACAATCTTTGTCACAATGCGACATTTGACCATGGTTGATCGTGATTGAACATGGTTGACCATGGATGACCATAATTATTGACGATCATTTAACCATGGTTGACTATGGTTGACCATAGTTATTGACGATCTTTGCACCACAGTTAACCATGGTTGACAATGATTGACCATAGTTAATGATGGTTGACCATAGTTGATTTTCTTATTGAGACAATCTTTGTCACAATGTGACATTGGACCATGGTTGACCATGATTGACCATGGTTGTTTTTCATGTTGACCATGATTCATTATGGTTGACCATGATTGACCATGATTAACCATGAATGACCATGATTGACCATGATTTATTTTTAGATTGAGACAGTCTTTGTCACAATGCGACATTTGACTATGGTTTACCACGATTGAGCATGGTTTACCATGGTTGATTTTCATATTTGAGACAATATTCTTGACAATGTGACATTAGACCATGGTTGACAATGGTTGAACATGGTTGATTTTCATATTGAAAAAATCTTTGTCACAATGTGATGTTGGACCATGGTTGACCATGATTTTAAACCCAAGGGATTTATATTAAACCCTAGGATTAATATTCAAAACCCTATGAATAATATTATACTTAGTAATTTGAACCCTTAGATTAATAAAACTAAGTGATTGATATTATAAACCCAGGGGTCTAAAAAATGCAAGGGATTAATACTAAAATCCTAGGGGATTATAAACCCAATGGAATAATATTAAACCCAAGGGCTGAATACTATAAACCCAAGGCACATCAATCGTACGATAAGTATTATAAACCCTAAAATAAACATGGTTGACCATTTTTTACCATGGTTCACCATGATTGACCATAATTGATCATGGTTGACCATGTTTCACCATTGTTGATCATGATTGACCATGCTTTACCATGGTTGACCATCATTGATTTTCATATTGAGATCATATTTGTCATAATGCGATGTTGGAACATGGATGACCATGGTTGGCCATGGTTGATTTTCATATTGAGACAATCAATGTGACAATGTGACATTGTACCATGATTGACCATGGTTAATTTTCATATTGAGACAATCTTTACCACAATTTGATGTTGGACCATGGTTGACCATGGCTAGTCATGATTATAAACCCAAGGAATTTAAATTAAACTATAGGAATAATATTATAAACCCTATGAATAATATTATACCATCGGAATGTGAACCCTTAGATCAATAAACCCAAGGGATTGATATTATAAACCGAAGGGAATAATAAACCCAAGGGATTAATACTAAAACCCCAAGGGATTATAAACCCAAGGGAATGTTATAGCGGCTACAACCACCCTCCAAAATTTTTCCTTAGCTTTGTTTTGGAGCCTCCCTAACAATCATTCTCAGCAGCATGTCCTGCACTGTCAAGTACATGAGCTTCAATGGTTTTCTAGCAGATTGCTAGCATGTGCATGAGAGCTTATTTCACTCCCCTCACGGGCTATTTCTCTGGACTTGGTCCAGCTGCAGGATGAGCAGCTCCCTCAAGAAATTGCGCAATTCTGGAGGGGAACCAGTGTTCCCTCCAGAAATTGCACAATCCTAACTGGTAGCCTGCTAGGCTCAGAAACTGTGTAATCCTGTTAGTCAACCTTCCCAGTGAAAACTACGCAATCTGGCCTAACAGGATTGCTCAGCCTAAAAATTGTGCAATTCTGGGCAGCAGTCAGCTGCTCCTCCCAGAAATTATGCAATTCTTCTGGGCAGTCAACCCAGCTCCCTCCTAGAAAGGCACAAATTTCTCCCTCAGGCAAGAAGATTGTCGCATGTGCCATCAGGTTGGCCGGTTCCACCCAGGATCGACAAAACTTGACTTCCATGCATGGGTTGCTTTTTCCCAAAATAACAAAAAGAAAGATGCAAAAAGCATCCCTAGATTTTATGGAGCTATTTTTAGCAGTTGGAAGTTACATACAAAGATCGTTTTAGAAACCTTCCTCCAAGTGTCGCCTTTGCCTAGATTTGTGGCATGCGCGTTGAGCCTCAAACTTATTTATTAGACACTTCAAAGCTCACTTTTTCACATCGATCTTGGAGCTCTGACATTCCAAAACACATTTAGGAATCTTCAACACATCCATCTCATCTATTTCTTGGTAAGTTAGCCTAAATTGTCGTTTGCATCATTTCTGTCGCTTTTTGTGTTTTGGCTTGTGTGAGTGCTATCTGCTTGATTTCTTTGAATTCTTGTTGTCGTTTGCATGCATATTAGCTTGTACTAGCACCATTTAAGTTTTTGTTACCATCTCAATATTGTCTCATGCATGAAATTGTTTTGCACGGACGGTCGCCGATTCGGCGACTCGTTTCACGCACATGCATGTTGTTCCGTTGTCTAAATCTTGCATTCACTGTTTGCATGCATGATCATTTGCTACTGCTTACGCTCAGTATCACCAAGCATTCACTTCTTCATTTTCTTTCAGTTGCCTATCGGCAGGTCTAGGAAACCTTTGCCCAAACTCTACCTTACCAAGACAACATTGTGCAATCGTAAGAGGGAAGGCTCTACGTTCCTCCTAGAAAATGTGCATTTCTACCTAGTGACTGTCCTCTAGTCTTACATTGTGAAATTCTAAGAGGAAATGACTACTGGCCTAGAAAATTATGCAATGCAATCACTGGGCCTGTAACCCTTTCCAACTGAAATGGTGAATTATGCAATCCCAACACCCAGGAGGCCAGTCTGGATTGCACATTGAGCAATTCTAGTAGTAAACTAGCCTACCAGCAATCCAGACTTCCTTTTGCGTAGTTTCGACAACCAGTCTCCCGGCTTCCGAGGAAAAATTGCGTAATCCTTACCAGTCAATCCCCAGGTATGTAGCATGTCATCCCTCAAGTTTTCTTTGGTTTTAGCTGACATATATCTTTCCATGCATGTCACCATGTCTCCAGATCTAGCACGTCTTCATCCGTCTCTCAACAGTTCAGGATCAATGGCCTCTAAGAGAGCAGGATCGGAGGACACTGACGAAAGTGCAACTAGAGCAACAGTTGAGTGAGTGTCTACAAGTTTTCCGATTTATGAAGACACCAAGATGATTGTAGACAAAGACATCAAGCTGAAATAGAAAGAGGTCAATGATGCATTCTCAGGCACATTTGGGGAAGACCTCGAAGGTCGCCAATTGTATGTGCACATTCACAAGTTAGGCTTGTACCGAATTGCATGTAGGTATCCCGTGTTCCCATGTGCGGACATGATACATTGGATCGTCTCACACACTGATCCCAAGACGATGAAATTGAGTAGTGTCAGCGGGATGAAGATTTCTACCTTCACGGCACAAGATTATGAACATATGTACCATATGTCGAAGCCAGTGATCACCACAGAGACACCTTTTAGCCTACCCAACAGTACTGCAAACTCCAGGGATATCTTAAAGAACTGGGTGAAGGAGTCAGCCAATTCAGGATGACACCCAACCAGGTTTACAAAATGAATATATTGCGGAAGGCATATCAATACTTGGTCATATTTGCATGTCACTTATATAGCCAAGAGAGCACAAAAACCTTCCTGCTAAGTTGGGTGATCACGTTGGACCAACTGGTCAGTGAAGGAAAAGCACGCAACTGGTCCGACATGTTGGCTCATAGACTTAAGGAAAAGGTAGCAAGAGCTTAGCAGGTGCCCATAGGTCAGCAAGCAAAAATATACATGTTCGCTTACATCTTGGATGCAATATGTGTGGCCATCAGGAGTTCCCGGGCTTGAAGTGGGCATGGACATCAACAAAAACCTCTGTGAATACTTATTGTAAAATGTTGTCTAAATGTAGCTTCAGAGGAGTCATCACACAACTGTCAGATCATTTTTTCACCCCGGTGTACAAGATGATATTTGAGCAGGATCCACCTTGCATGTCGAAGGAAGCATTGGAGGCACTGATCGATATAGCGGATTGGTATGCCTCGCTGTCCAACACCTTCATATGGATGTACAGCATGGAGAAGCCTCCACATGTTTTGCCGAAGTTTTCCATGGACAAGCTCGTAATGCAAGAAGTGTTATATCACAGCTTGGCAGGATTGTCAGCTAGGCTGCACCAGAAGAAGAAGGAACCTTGGCCCACTCTTTCATTACAGATCGGGTTATATGAGATACAGAACCTCAAGCATGTAGATGTTGAAACATAGGAGATAAAGAAATATCCTTTCGATGTCTGAAGCTTCAATCCGTATGACCCACACTATATTTTCAAAGATCACTACGCAAGAGTACAGTTTCAGTGGATCCATGGGGCATGTCATTGGGTGAAGGAAGACCCATGGAGATATTGTCACAGTTTCTCCAGGCCCAATGAACTGGTCGGCATTGTTGTGGAATGGTTAGCAAAGCAGCGTGAAGAAACATCCAGGAGAGCACCACCAGCAGTAGCAACAGAGGTAAACATACTGACACGCGACAAAGGCAAGAGGAAGGCTATCGACAGCGTGGAGGCAAAACAAAGTTGCAAGTTCAAAGCAGACCCACTTGTGCAGAAAGTAACTTTGGCAATAGAGGTGAAAACGCGACAAGAGGAATGCACAAAGGCAGAGAGAAAAATGGAGAATGGAGGAAACAGAGAAGGAGTTGCATGAGTTAAAGGAGCAACTCTGGAAGGAATAGGAGCTGTGTAGATAAGAGAAGGAAGCGCATCAGGAATAGGTACAACAAGGTGTGCAACATGTACAGACAAATGCAACTGCACCTGTACAAGTAGTCGAGTCATATGAACAGCGGGCACTAAGCGGACAGGGTGAGAAATCATAGGAGCAGGACTTTTTTCGAGAGATTAAATAAGCACGAGCAGATGGATATAGATATGGAGCAATAGGAGTTAGAGCAATACATCAAACTCATGTGTTACCTCTAGAAGGTATACTTACCAGCTTCACCGGATCCAAAAGTGGAGTAAGTCCCAAGCGACCAAGGAGACACTGAGATCCTTGGAGACAATCTGGAAGGAGATATGCACAACATCTCATTCGACAAGTCGCAGCATAGAGTTGTACAATCTCGTAGAGTGTCTACTTTGGATGACAACCCATCTCCTACATAGTTTGAGGAATGACTGATCGTGTCCAATGTGCGCAAACATCGAGCAACATTGGCCGATACTACCAAAGCATATGTCGAAGCCACAAGCTCGATTGTTTGCTTCATAATACCAGAGAACGACTGAATGGCTAAGGAGTTACAGATGGCCAAGCAAGGAGGAGAATTGGTTACAACATCTGCCTGAGCAGAGTTGAAGAAGGAAATATTGGATGAAGTATTGTCCCTTGAGTCAATCATGTGGGTGTTGTATTCCAAGTTTGGCACCTTGCATAAAGCAGTTGTCAATCTCAATGGTTGGCAACAATGATGTGCTAGGAGATCACGTATTTTGTCAAATGTGCATACTGTTGTTGACTACATGCAAACATGGAAAATGAGATAAAAGGGAGCCCCGTTACACTTACCCAAGATGATGAAGCCTGGAGTGGTCAAGATGAAGGCATGTATCCGGAGTCAGATCTGGAACTATGAAGACCTCCCACAGCTCATCACTAGTCTACATGCTTCCCATGCATAGGTATTCAAAAGTATGGATGTTGTTTTGCACGCACACACGATCCCATCTATTGGGATACTCACTCAGGCAAATACAAAGGCACAGGTCCGACTGGAGCTTGACTCGTACTTTCACGAGTTGATGCGCATAGCCACCAACATAGACTTGGTGATCAATGCAGACACCATGCATCAGTATTTCACTAGTCCAGCCGTAATCAAGACAATTATGTGCATGTTATCAGATGAGTTGTATAGAGGAGCTCAAGCAGTGTACCCGGATGCTATGGAGGCAAGAGTTCGTTTCTAGAAAGATGTCACCATAGAGTACACAGACACCATTGTAGACTACCAAGCTTGGAATCAGTTCACAACTGTCGACCATCACGAGGATGTCAAAGAGTTGGTCTTCCCATAGTTTTCCGAGTCATACTAATGTATTTAATGGCTTTCTCAAGCCTATTTTGTCTCACATGGGTAGATGTGTAGATTGTATGTAATGTATTGTTGAGTGAATGCTCAAGTGTCGATAGTTGGATGTAACAGTCATAGAGTATATGAAGAGTCATGAGGATAGGTGAACATACAGAAAGGGGAATGTCAAGGGAAACCCCACCCTTTGCTATATATAGTCCCTCATAACTCATTATAGAGGCTTTTGGTCATCCAAGCTTCCGATAGGAGTATCTTAAAGAAAAATTGGAGAGTATTGTAACGAGCTTTAGCTTCTCCACTGTACAGAGCTAGTATATCTCTTTGGAGGAGCAGGCAAAAGTGACTGTAATGTTCCACTGTCAAAATTAGTGGTTGGTCATGGTTGTATTGTATGACTGGAACTTACACTTCTTAATATAATAGAGCCAACACATTTCATGCATATGTCGTATTGTATTTCAGCTATCTTGTTTACTCTAAATGATATATGTATCTGTTTTCTTACGCATGCATGTCTAGCTATTTTTTGTATATGTATGTATGAATATTACTAAAATGTGCCATTGGTTTAACTATCACTTTGGATTTCTAGCTCACTTTCGTTCCAGTTTGTGATGCATCTTAGCTCATGTGCTCCCTTCTTAACTTTATGCTTTCACAGATTTCCAAGGGGTGCACCCACCTCACCCTTCGTGTGTTAGAACCGCTCATGCACCTTCCTTGACTTGCTGCATATGTCACACCCTTACTACCAATAGGGACATCTTACTTGCCTTTATGCGAAACCACGGTTAAGATGATACCGTACAAACCACTACTAGGAATCCTACGCCAAACGGTCTGAGGTCTAGTTGGGACTTCATACCAAGGAGATCCCATGACATGTTGGCGGGTCCACCACTGTAAACAGGGAATAATATTAACCAAAGGGAATAATATTAAACCCAAGGGATTAATATTATAAACCAAGGGTATATAAGGGTTTGTTATAGTTTCTCCAAGGTCTATCTCTTTTTGATTTTGTGGAATCTCGTCTCCATACATTTTCTAATTTGATAGCTTCCCAAAAGCCCATAAATTGTTTTCTACTTAGCTAGCATTAGAAAACATCTATTCTAAAGTCAATGATCTCCTTTTTCTAAGATCAAACAACAAAATTAGGATGATGAGTTGGCATGTAATATAATTTGGGAGGAACTTCAAAAAGATAAATATATTTCGAACTATCATTATATAATCTTTCAAAACTGTTGTTACACCTTGTAATAGTTTCACATTTCATTCTTTTTGTTTTTCCTAGGAGATATTAATGATGAAATTTCCTTTCATCAAAAAGTTCCCAAGAAAACATCACAAAAACTATCCAAGAGATAATTGAATCAACCTAAAAATTTCTAAACCATTTTATAAATTCCCCTTGCAAATATAGACGAAATATTCTCAAGAAGACATCATCATAATGAATTTAAAAATAATATTTGAAGTTTTGAAGAGCTCTCATGTGATTTCCTACTTAAATGACATCAAGTTTGGAAAAAAACAAAATAGTGAATCTTAAATTACAAAATAAAATCAAAATAAAAGCAAGAAAGTGTCATTTATTGTTAAACCTAAAACTATAAACTCTATTTTAATGTAATATAAATTTTATTTCTATTAGGTACAACCACGTTAATAATGTTAGGTACCACATTATAAGATTGTAGGATTAAAATGTTTGGCACCACATTTATAATATTTAACATTTTTTTTGTAATCTTGGTGGGACTACATCTTCGTCATGTCCAATATATCACTTCGACTGGGGAGGGGAGTTGAACCGGTGACTTCACATCAAGGAGTGCCTTAACAGAGCACCCATCCACCATCTATCCAAGACTCCATGGACATAATATTTAACATTTTAAATGTTAGGTACCACATTTATAATATTTTAGATTTATTTTAGCAAGGGATTAATACTTTTACTGTTAAACCTAATCCTATAAACTTTATTTTAATTTTATCTAAATTTATTTTAATGTTCGAGACAATTTTTTGTAAATGTCAATTCTGATTTTATAAAGTACATTGGTACCCTTCCATTTATTAAATATTATACTTATTTGCCTCGCTTATATCCCACTTGATATGGACTATCTTTTGATTAAATAGCTAGGATTTTCAAATTATACTTATCTGCCTCGCTTATATCCCACTTGAACTGGACTTTAATTCTCTGTTTGTTTTGTCTCCCAACAGTGAGACCTGCATTGTTTTGCTTAAGTCTACCCCCAAGCTACCCCTCACACGGTTTTCTCCTCAAGAACTTCCGCCTTGAACAATAGTAGCTATTTGGTCTTAACCAGAAACCCTTCCCAAGAACTTTTGTCTTGAACAGTAGTAGCTATCTAGTCTTAACCAGACTTAGCACCTAAGTCTCCCCCCGAGCTATGCCTCACACGGTTTTTTCCTCAAGAACTTCTATCTTGAACAGTAGTAGCTATCTGGTCTTAACCAGAAACCCTCCTCAAGAACTTTCATCTTGAACAGTAGTAGCTACCCGGTCTTAACTAGAAACCCTCCTCAAGAACTTCAGTCTTGAACAGTAGTAGCTATCTGGTAACCAGACTTAGCAGAACTTCCGTCTTAAACAGTGGTAGCTATCTGGTAACCAGACTTAGCAGAACTTCCGTCTTGGACTATAGTAGCGATCTGGCCTTAACCAGACTTAGCTACTTTGTCATTGTCTGTCCTTCCAGCACAGTTAATCTCTTTTCTCATATCCCTCAATCTATTCCTCTTTTTGCTCTTCAAATTTCAGATGCCTCCATCCTCTTGATCCTTTCTTTGGAATAAATTTCTCAAGGAAATAGTTAGGGTTGGGTCACTGCTCAGCCTAATTGTTTGAAAAAAATACTCTAAACCTTTAGACAATTCATTCTCATTTAACTTTCATCAAACAATCACTTTCATTATTCTGGCATTCCACTTTTCATGCATTTGAATCAAAATTAACTAATTATATAAACGTAATCAGTATTCAATTTGTTTTAAATGCGATAAATAAATATTTACATTTTCTTGGACATCACCCTTAGCAGTCAAATCTTCATAGACTCAATAGTACCATAAGCATGCTCTACTTAGTCCCATAATTATCTTATTCAAAAACCACATAATCACATAACTATTTTTTTGAAAAAAAATTAAATATATGAAACATAAAATAAATAAATAAATAAACTATTAAAATTGTTTTGCTATCTCAGGGGATTTTATTTCACATCATTATTTTATTAATAAATTAATATTTTATATTTAGCTACTAAGAATCTGTGGGAATTTAATTATTTTTAACCATTAAAAATCTCTGGGAATTTAATTATTAATAACATATTTCTTCTTTAATAATTACTATCTTAATTAATTTGTTTAACTGATTAAAAGAGAACTATTCAAATAATTTATGTTTAGCATTTTAAATTATTTTAATTTCTTCATCGAAAACAATAAAAGCGAATACCGTATTTTGATAGCAAACGGTAATATATAGGTTGGTTACACAGTTATACGTAAACGTCAAAGCTATTATGATAGTAGAAACAAACATATAAAATGGAATACGCTCAGTGAATGTACTTTGTTTTTTAATGAACTCCAGTAATTTAGACATGGTCAATGAGAGTGGGTAGACATATATGTGATAAAATTGAAACCTGCAGATCCCATAGACTTGACTTTAGAAGGATAGGGCAGACTTCGAGACCGAACTTCAAAAAAAAATTGGGGACGAATTCATGCATTCATCCATCGTCAGTTAGATTCGCTTTTTGGAAGGATATGCCAAACAATGATGTTGGTCATGAATTTGTTGAGATCGGGTGAGACTTTTATCCCTCGATAATGCCAATCCATACATAACTGGATAAGTGATGACGTGGGAGATAAACATTTTTATCAAAAAGTTGTAATGTGGGTGATCAGGGTGTTTACGAAGTAAATTGTAATTTTAAAATAGCGGAGGTGACATGAATTTTTATCACTCAGTTATTTATATATTTATTATTTATTTTTAAGATCACTACTAAGTTAGGCACCAAATTTGTGTATGAGATATTTTTGTTTGTGGGATAAGGGATCTATTTTTCCCCGCGATTTGATTTCTAAGTCTATTAAGGCATACATACTCTACCCCTCAACCTGTGACCTCTTAAGAGGAAACACATGCTCTTAACAATTAGGCCCACTCA
>APFE030330388.1:28164-38568 GCA_000404065.3 Pinus taeda
GAAAGAAACACAATGTGGGGGAACACATAGGAAGAGGACACACAATTAGAATACCTAATGATAGAGTGGTATCACACTAGAAAAATGAGGAAGAAAATAGAAAGGAAAATACCCACAGGATTAGTCTAAGAACACATGACAATGTGGGGCCTAAGAAGTGGAATGCACTTACAGAGGGAGAACTTAACCTCAAGGGAGTACGCACAAAAGAAAATGAGGAAATAACAACAAAGGAGCACAAAATGGGCTATGAAAATATTTTTTTCATTATTAACTATCAAGAAGACAGTTTTTAAGGCTTGACAACAGGTTTGCAATGTTCTAGTGTCCTCTAGCTTCTTGGTTGAGCGTAGAGACACTAGGGTGTCAAGGTATTTGGTTGTTGGGTGGCGATAGGTGGATCTCTTGTATTGTATTGGTGTTGAAGGTGTAAGCAGTTTCCTTTGAGTACTCTTCCTCAAGCTCTAAAACTAGCTTGGGGGTGATCGGCTACAAGAAAGATTGTAGTGCAACCCAATCTATGCTTGGGTGGAGATTTGGTGTCTCAATCTTAGTTGCCAGGGTTTTAGACATAAGATAATTTTTCTTCCTGTATTTTTAAGCATTTGATTATAATGCTGAAGTTCATGAGTCCTCTTTGTTGTTCTTAAAATGCATGTGTTAGTCATTAGGAATGGATATTACCGTTATTCTTGATAAGGAGTGCGTATGCCTATGTAATGTGATGAAGAATTCATGCTCCTATGTGTAATGTTGAGTTAAAGCCAATATAAAGCCTTGTGATGAGAAATATATGGCCCCTATTTTACTAGTTGATCTTAGGCATGTGAACTGATTGTGTTTTTCGGCCTTAGGGCATTGATTTATTGCAAATCAAATCATGTTTTTAGATGATCATACATGTATATACTATGGAAATATGGATATGGTTGTGAATATTTGTCTCACTAGTTATATTTTATGCTAGGAAAATGATTAGTATTATGTGGCCTGTGTTATCAACTGACTTAGACAAAGAGTGCCTATATATAGATATATATAAGAGTGAAGCTCAATAAGGAAGTTGGATCGAGTTATTATTAATCTCCGGAGAGATAGGCCTTTATATATATATATGAAAATATTAGGAGAGATATGTGTTTCCAAGCATCAAAGTTATTGGTAAAAGGTCACATATACATACATATACATATGAGATTAGGAGGGAGTCGCATGAGGATTCGACTAAGTTTTGAAGGAGGAGCGACTGAGACAAATACTTTTTTTTCCAGTAACAAATGTAACAATATCCCCATCTCAGGACCTTAGGGAACCCTCAGAGGTGTCTAACAGCGCGACGACGAGGAAGTGAGGGCTGAGAGACGAGAAACATCGGTCGACAACTAATGGGAATTTAATCTGTATTGCCTAGGAATTAATGATTTTTGTGTTTCTCCACGTGCCAAGGAAAAATGGATGGTCAAGATTGATATTTAATTATAACAAGAAGGATATGTTTTGCACCAAAGAGTCGAGGATAGTGGGATCTAGACTAGGTGGCAACATGATGTGGACGTAGGCTAACATGGCACCACAAGAGTCTACCATGCGAAAATTGGATTCAACTATATCGGAGGGTCGGGGGGCTCTAAAGTGAGTGGGACATGGTACTTTCAGAGGAGGCCATGTTGGTAGGATGACATCAACATGACATCATCTTAGGGTGACGTCATCTTAGGCCATTAGAGGAGTCAATACATGCGCTATGGAAATAGGTCAACGACCAACAACTGTGATTAATAGAGAAGGTATTTAACATTTAACACAAAAATCTCGAACCTCAATACTTTTCCAATACATGCTATGGAGACCTACCGAGAGACGGATTGAGTGGAGTGGTCAAGCTATCAGCTAATGTGGATTTTGTTTTAGTCTCACACTAGAAATTTTGTTATGAGCCATGTATGGTGGGGCCAGGAAGGGCATGGTGACAATGACGATAAATCATAACCCCTCCTATTGAGTGACATAAATAAAATCCATCTCACCCTAGCTTTTAAGTAGCAAGTCACGGTAAGTTGAGCGACTGGGGCGAGGGCTAATATTTCACATAATGGGGTTTGATTGCATGCCAGGTGGGAGCCAAGATGATGGGGTTGAGAATGAAACAATGATGTGGTTGTGTGATATGAGTGTGACCTTCAACGAGGGATGGAGGGTTGCCATGTGGTCACCACATTGGGTGCATATGGGTCTCACATGGCAGCATAATGTTGATGTGGCAAGTGTTTAGCGGTCTATCTTTAAATCACCATATATTTTGACCTAAGAGTTAGTTTATGATAAGTTTTATATCAACAGAAAATGTCTTACCGAGTCATACATAATGGTGGCACTAGTTTATAGTTTTGAGGAGTTTGGAAAAATAATAATTTTTAAGACACCATTTCCATAATAAGGCTATGGAGGCCGTGTCAATGATAATAACACCTTATTCTACCATTGGTATGGGCTATGGTCTAGGGGTTGTTATAGAGTGGTATCAAAGTAGAAGGTTCAATCCATGGACTGCTAGAGATCAGTGAAGCTCAAGCTCTAAGTGTAGTAGTTGAATGGGAATATGATTGTGTGCTTCTTATAGAATTTGATTATGGATTTCATGTTAACTATAATGATGTTTGAATTATTAGACACACAATGAATTTTCATGCATTTTCTTTCTCACATCTTGAAGGTTGGGACAGTCTATTGCGTGACCTTGGATGCTTGTCATTTCCTTCAAAGTTATAGAACTGATGACATGACAAAGTGTGCTTATAGTATACGAACACTACTAGTTAAATGGTGTGTTTTTAATAGATGTGAATGATCATACAATAGAAGGAATTTGGAGAAAAATCCATGTGTTGATGTGTTTGCATCACATTGCTTGATTAAGTGAATTTTAAGCATTCATATAAATATATGTACATTGAGTGGGATGTGTAATCCCATAATTTTCATATTACATGTGGCAAAGAGCTTCGATGAATTGGAGGATTGGATGTTTCAATATACTAATTTTTGTTGTCATGATATTTTTTGTGGTTTCTTGTCATCAATGTTCAATACCTTCTTGGTCCAACTATAGTGTTTAGCATATGGGGAGGATAATTAAATCTTGCAATGGTTGTTGTTTCAATATGGGCTAGGACATCCAAGTTTACTACTTGAACTTGATGGGTTCGAGTGAAAATGTTATATGCTAGACCTTTGAGGGCATAATATCTTGTGACTCTAATATAGAGTAAAATGATTTGTAATTATTGCAAGTAGGTGTTGGTTGTGGCACTATGTGTGATGGTTATGTGTTAATTGTAGATTGTGCATTGTATGATGATATTATGATGGTTAAATACTAGAAAGGATAGATGCTACTATGTTAGATTGCTTCTCACTGACTTTTAAGATTGTAGATGTCATGGTGGATAGCCTTGGTAAAGAGTCTGAATACATTTTCTATCCATGGCCTTGTCAAAGAGGCTAGTTCTCGATTAGTGATGATGGTCTCAGTAAGACATCGAATGTAACTAATTAAGAATATATGTACAAGTGTATGTAAATTTTGATTTTTGGGAATTATTTTGAGCTACATAAAGGTACACATTTATGTCATGGGTTTTGAGACATGTCACTGATAACAATTTGAGACATGTTTATAGCTATAGTTTAACATGTCTGGAACTAGCATGACAAGGTAATAGCTAATTTATTTATATTGATTAAAAATAATAACTAAGTGCTTGTGACAATACAAAATACAAGACAAGAGAAGAAAAAATGAAAAGTCTCAGTTTTATCAAGAAGGAAGGCACGGATAGTGGCATGGTGCGGCATGAAATGGACCAAGTTGATTATGAAGAAGAAAGAGGAAGTTCCTTTGAAAAAGAAACAACCTACAATAGTTTGAAGGTTGAGGTCAAGAGCTACAAGGTAGAGAAAAGAAGACTTATCAAAAATCAAAAGGAATAGGAAAAATTGAATACCATGTTCATGTAAAACATGTGCTATATACATATGTTGTTGTAACACACTTCAACCCTCCGAGATGTGGAAAAGTGTCATGTTTATAGGGCCAAAAAGACGCCTCGTAATGCCGAAAGAGAATGGAAAATAGTTCTTGTTGGCATTATGAAGGGGAGAACTTGAAAGGGATTGAACCAATAGATTAAAGAAGAAGGGAGATGAAGCAATTGACCTACAGGCATAAGAGTCGATAGAAGATAGTGTAGGAGGAATGGGGGGAGCATCACCTCAAGACCTCTGATCTGTGTGTGTGTGTGTGTATAGAGAGATATGAGTCCTTATTGAACTATTTCTTGGCATTAGAATTTTGAAGAAATAAAAAGATCTCTAGAATGCACACAACTTGCAAACCGAACACATATATGTATATTTTATGATGTTGAAAAGTGCATTGAACATTGGACTCAATAATATTGTGTCAAATTTTTGGGTTGGTTATATGTTTCATGTATATTCATGAATGAATTTATATTTTTTTGTTATTCACTATGGAATATGCACATGGTCATGATAAATTATTTTATGATTTTATGATTGTTCTCATGAGTATTTTTCCTTTTATTAATGCTCTTGTTCCTCTTGATTTTTCCTTTTCAACTTTCATGAGAAAATCGGTTGGGTGTGGAAAGAAACCCATGGATATATCGGGAGGAGCTGAGGAAAGCCGAGTGTGTCCCAACATAAATATGCGACCAAGATAGAACCATGTATATGAATATAGGGTAGTTGAAGATATGTAAAGGCAACAAAACATCTAGGGGACTATTTGGGTCCATGAGAATAAAAATGAACTGTGATGTGACAGTAAAGAGAAAAACATAAAAGCAAAGAAAAATTGCAATTTCCATGATATGACAATCAGTAAGGTTATTGAATGGTTTCAGTAACTTGGAACATATTTGGGAAGTGCATTATTGGCATGACCAAGACACCTCTATACGCATTTCTTATGTCATATTACATAAAAGGAATGAAATATGTCCTTCGAACCTATAGGAATTTGGTAGAGAACCATCATAATAGAAAGACAAGCTACCTATCTTTAAAAATATGATGAATATGTGTTGCCACATGAAGAGCATCCATGAGGGAAATGTTGAGTTTAAACACACTAATGAGAATGGAAACAACAATAATACCAACTAAAGTTGTTGGTGATGGCAGTAAGGTAAAAGGGAGGAATTTAGATAAAATAATTCCTTTGGCTGCATTGGAAATTGTTATTTTAATTCTATGCATAATTTCCATAGATGAAGGGATTCTCTAAACTCTGATCTCATTCACATAAGTGATTATGTGTATATGTATATTCATGAACATGGTAATGTAAACACATCTGCAAAAATGCCATTGAAATTGACAGGTTCTCGTTAGGAATCATTCTCATGGAAGAATAACGAATAATGTTTATGAATTGAATGCATGTATGAATAACATGTTTAAGATTCTTGATTGTGTGAGGAATCAATTGAAAAAGAGGAATCCTTGATGATTTATGATTTTAATATCATGATATTCAAACACTTATGTTTATTTTATGCCTTTGAATATGAAATGTTGAATATCATGTCAATACGTATATCAATTAAAAAATAGATCCTTGGTGAAAGTATGAGACACATATGTTATCATTTACAATCCACATAGGTAGACCACCTATATTGTTGGTTTCCTAATATGATATTTGGGTAGCTATACCACTCAAGATTGGGGGTTTCCTGAGCATTGGGGAAGTGATGGGAAGTGATGATGTTGTGAAATGTGTATATGTGTGTATGTTGTGTAATGTGCATATGTGTATATGTTGTGTAATGTGCATATGTGTATATGTTGTGTAATGTGTATATGTGCATATGTTGTATAATGTGTATATATTTGTGATGTGGGATCGACCGACATACTAACTACTAACAATTATTGGGACAAGAAGGTATGGTACTACTTGGGCCTATAATGATATTGGAGAGGTAGATATGGGACTTCTTGGGCCTATGATAATACTCCCGTTGACTAAAGACTATTGGGATTGGTAGTTCCCATACTCATGGTGAAGTGAATGGGCATATTTTCAGCATATCCACCACCTAATGCTTGCTAGGCTTTGCAACAGATCTAGTGTCTGGGAGTCAAAGAATTAAGATAACGTGGAGGAAATCCAGCATTGGATACTTGCTCGGTTTGGAAATCAATCTAGTGTGTGTGAGTAGAAGACCTAAGATCCGTGGAGCACCTCCACCATTGGATGTTGGTCGGTTTTGGAAATTGATCTGGTGTGAGTAGAAGACTAAGTATTACATGGAGCATTTCCACCACTAGATGTTCGCTATTTTGTCAACTATCTTAATGCATGTGAGTTGAAGATTGCATGGGGTTGTATGAGAACTATTAAGTGCTATACGGACTTGGAAAATCACTCAGTACATGTCAATCAAATGAGCAAGAGAAAAATAGAGATAAGTATTAATTATTCCATTTGATTTAATGAATTTCTAAATTATTTCCATAATTTACTTTTATTTAAAGTTTTGATTTATGATGATTTGGATTATGGACTAATTGAGTTTGGGTATGATAGGAAGTAAACTAAAAATGCAGGGTTCACCTCATGAATAAATCTACTAATAAGGTATAATTTAAATTATTGCAATTTCTTTATGATGAGTCTCATGAGGATTGTAAGATGTGATGTAGGAAGGATAATCGGTTGTTATGAATGAAGCTGGCTAAAAGGTTAAGTAGCAGCAACTTGAAGATGGTTCTTTTCCCATCAAAAACTTTAACCTAGAATTATTATATTTTCCTTATCAATTCAAGCAAATGCTTGGTCATGATAAGATACTCTATTACAACTTGAAGTTGAAGCGGAATTTACCTTCATCTTTCCTTTTCAAGTAATATCTATTGGGTTGTGTTTTCCAATGAAGTCATGAAAGCTTTGAAACACCTATCTTATTTCTTCTTCCTCCTCATATGGTGTGAATTTAAAGTCTTTTATGAATATTTTCTTTAAATCATACCACTACAAGTTTTCACGTTGTGCCTCTTCAAATTTATACGATTTGTTGCGAAATTCATCCACCATAGATCACAAATATGTGGCTAAACACGTTCTTTCTCACAACATTCATTATTCTCAATAGGATCATATATTGTCTTAAATATTGGAATGTTTACTTCTTGGAAATTTTATTTCCACCAAATCTTTTGGCCAAGTATGTTGTTGCAGTAATCCATGTTTGTAGTCAGGGTGCATAAGTATCCCACCAACAAGATCCTTGTCTGGTAAATGTCTAGACAAGACTCTACATTTGACCTTGGTATCCAACTGACTTAGATACTTTGTCAAGATGTGTTGCGGAAGAATTCCATTCATTTAAACAAAAAGGAATACTCAACCATACTTTTAATTTTGAAGGAACCAAAGACAAGGTTTGATTTTTTTCATATAGAATTGGCATTGCCTTGACTCAAAAATACAATTTAAATCTTCTAATTGAAATAATTTCTATATAGAAAAATTATTTGGGCATCGATTCATAGTTTTCTAGTTTCCATTGGTACATTTCAACATCATAAATTTCTCCAATGGATAGTGGTGAGCCTAGTAAAATTTCTACTTCATCATTAGGTTCCATGCTATCGTTATATTCATTCATTACTTAGTATCATATTCATCCCAAATTTTGATCCAAGGTTTGCCTTCTTTTCAGTCCAAAGGGCTAACAATATTTTTTTATTATTATCTCTTAACTTGATACTATCCCTTTCAAGGGAAATGGTGGATTCGATTTTAATACTCTAGGGTCACCCACTTAGATCTATATTTGATGGTATTCCCTTGACCAGTTCAATTACTTTGAAGTTTACAAGAGTTAGGATACCAATTATGCTTGTTTGAATATTATTTATCATACCAATCGACTACAAGAAGTGTTGATATGCTAGCTTTAGATATTTTATTGTTCTATGTAATACCATTTTTCCAAGCTTAATCCATGTTTCTCTAGGTAAGATATCGACTTGAGATCCAAAGGTCACTGCAACCTATTTTACCATGTACACATTAATTTCCTAGTTGAGTTGAAGATCATGATCCTCATAAAAGTTGTCATGGTTAAGATTGTGAAGATATTTGATTGGTCGTTGTTCATCCTTCCATTTTATTACTATGTTCATTAATTTGATTACTCAATGCAATAACTACTTTTCCTTGAGTAACTTAACAAATTCTTCTAGGATATTTCCTCTATCTAACATTCATCTTCAATGTTTGACATATTAATCAAGGTCATTGTGTGTAAAAAACTAGATTATTTTTTCCCATAGTTCTTCTCGGTGTTTAGCATATTGATAAGGAGTACTGATCTATCTTAGTCTAGATACCTGCTCCTGTGGGGCTGATTTTATTATCCTAAATTACAATATGAATATTTTTTGAATTTAATAGTTCATGTTTTGGCACTAAAGGAAGCAAGTTTACAACTTTTTATTTAGGAATTTCTTAGATATTATGGAAATTCACCCGATCCACATATGTTACAAGATACAAGTCACATGAAAAGAGTTTAATTATTTTCAGGTGGAAAAAATATCATTAGACTACACCATGAGAAGTAATTTCATAGTTTTACAATAGTGAAGTCTTGTATTTATATTATTTAAGGTGCCCTTTCACCTAGACTCATGCCCTTTTGTCATATATCCAATACCACAGGTTATAGAAATCATGAGTGACAACCATAAATCACTATGATAAAACCTATTGAATAGTTGTATATTGTAAACTCTAATTGTATGATTATACCTTTATTTTGTTTTCTTTGACCTATCGAACACCATGGGTGGATACCATGGATTACTAAAACTATGGGATTCAAAACCACTAATAGTAGAAAAAATTTATTGACCATGGTGATTTGATGGAAAAGGTGGATAACCACCAATCTCCACTCAGATCATGCATCCTCTTCCTCCTTGACATCTTCTGCAATTCTAATAGCCATAACTTTGGTAGGAGTTTCCTCTTCCACCTTGCATTATAGGGTTGATCAACTAGTAACCCAGTTGTTTATGATAAACTGTATGTAATTTGGTTTATTTAATATATTCAATTGACATTGCTAAGTGGGATATGTCTCATCCTCACATATTGTGCACCACTTTAGTTTTACATTTTTCAGATTGTAGGGAAAATATCTACTAGTGTGGTTCATGAACATTTTACATATTTTAGAAAATAAGTTGAGTTTCACTTGATGGGTGTCTTGTTCAAAGGAATTTACAAATTTGCAACTATCTTTTGTATTACTTTCATTCATACAATTGGTACAACAAACTACATTCATTCGAACTACAAACTTTGAAAATATTTTTTGCAATTGTTCAAAATTGTATTCTTATTTTTATTTTAATGAGGAAGCCAATGGGAAGTCATTGTTAGCCTCAATATGATGAGATTTCTTCAATGCTTCTTCACATGTGCTTATCCCATACATTCATAATGGATTTTTTATTTTTCAAAGTAATATAGTTGCATACCATTGAACTACGATATTCTTGCATATATTATAATTAATTTGATTGACTGGATCCTTAGATCTTTTATCATACTCCTAAACTAGTTCTTTGGAATTTTCTTGATATACTTGATTGTTTTTGCGAAGAGATGTCAAACAACTTGGGTGATAAAGAAGGTGAGGAAAATATCTTTAATTTAGGATTTGGTTCAAGCATGATCTTTTGTGAAATTGGTAAACCAAGTGAGAGCTCTCTTTCTAAGGGTGCTCATGAACTAGGAAAGTTTGTTATCTTCATCATCAATACCACGTGATTTCTATAACTTTCCATAGATGAACCTGTGTCTTTTAGGAACCTCCTATCCTTCATAGAGAGGGATATGAGCTTTTTATTTTTGAGAATTAAAGTGGTTCATTTTCTTCAGTTGGTTGATGGGGTGGTGAAGGACTAATTGGTTGATTATTATGGTCGGTTGACTATTATATCAACTTAACTTGATCAGTTGTTTGGTTAATCTTGTTAAAAAATGTAACTAGGTTAGGTCTTCATAATGATATGTAATTGTGATTTTATGTAAGAGATGTAAAGAAGAAAAATAAAATTATTGTAATGCTTGCATCATGGGTTTCATGAAAAAGGAATTTTATAGGCTCCCATTGAGAGTCCTTAGGAATTTCATCATCTAGTCATAAAATTATAACGAGTCATTGTCATGTAATAAAGACATGTTACACATTTTAAAGGTTCATACTTGTCTATGTAAATTCATCCTCCAATACCTTGTCACTAGCCCTCATCAAGTCAACCTACAATGAAAGGAAGAATCTAGAATTTGAATTCAGC
>APFE030330398.1:967-14087 GCA_000404065.3 Pinus taeda
TATGCTTCCTGGTTTCCATAATTTTTCTTTCCAATATGTCACAAAGTCCTTTTACTCTTTCCAATTGTTGTGGTGTTTCTCTAAAGAAGGTGTTGCTCTTTGTATCCTCATAATGTGCTATCATTTCCTCCGTGAAAATTGACCACGTAACAAGTTGTTTACGAGAACAAAGCCCTTCATACCATAAAAATTGATCCGATTCTAACTATGAAGATGCAATACATACCTTTTGTAACAATGGTACACCATGTAGATGAAAATATTGCTCCATCTGAAGTATCCAATTTACCGGATCCTTGCCATCAAACTTCCTCATCTTGCTTTTTCTTGATTTTAGGAGCTCGATCTGGAAACGAATGTAACTCTGTACTTTCGGATCTTTGAGTTCTGAAATTGCTACCTATAGTAGCCCTCTGCGTCCTCTTTCCAATGCCACTAGTCTGATCCTCTTTCCAATGCCACTAGTCTGATCCAAAGTGGATTATCCAAGAAAGAGTTATGAACAATCTCCCAAGATGACCGGATTATAGACATTTCCAGAAGAGCGAACTTGTATGAAGTTCCACTTGTCACTGTTTCGACCTTTGGCTCTGAAAAATATATACACGAAACTACAGTCCGTCCTCTTTTGGTGCCTTCTTACAAAATTTCAATCCGATGTTCAGAGAGAAATTTATGATGATTTTCCCCAGGTCACCTGTTTGGAATGTAATTCAGGAGTTTGAAAAAAGACCAAATTCCTCAGCTCATATCTCCACATATATAGCGCTAAAAGCTCTGAAATTCGGAACTAAGGTTCAGTACGATTTCGTCTCAAATGGGTTTTTTTTTTGCTTTTGAAACGTTGCAGAAAAATAGTTATAGCGAAAATGCCACGATGACCTGTTTGGTGTAGCAAAACCCTAGAATCCAAAGCTCTGATACCAAATGTTATGAAACTAGCTCACAAAAATATAGAAAAGATAGGTCAACACCTTAGAATTCAGCCTCTTCGAGGGGGCAACCTCCTTTACATTACATAAATGAACAATTCTTCGATGATACAAATGAAAAGACCTCCTTTCTATATATAGGAGTCTAAGGGGTCATAACATAATCAGAGCCGACATAACAAATAATAATGTAAGGGCACAATAATAAAAATAGTGGGCTTCTATGGGGCACAATAGTAACAATATGGGTACATCAATATAATAAGTGGGTTGTAATAATAACAATAAGAGGTTACAATAGTAGTATAGGGGCCTAACATTTTAGTTTACTTTTCTACAATTAGATATTGGATTGCTCATTTCATTGATAGTTACCTCCGAAAGCCATAGCTAGATTAACTGTCGAGGGATTGAAATATGAATGCTGTGATTTGATTCTAGTTTAATTTTCTACAATTGGATATTGGATTGCTCATTTCATTGACAGTTACCTCCGAAAGCCATAGCTAGACTAATTAGCGAGGGATTGAAATATGAATGTTGTGATTTGATTTTAGTTTACTTTTCTACAATTAGATATTGGATTTGCTCATTTCATTGACGGTTACCTCCGAAAGCCATAGCTAGACTAACTGGCGAGGGATCAAAATATGAATGATGTAATTTAATTTTAGTTTTACTTTCTTTGTAGTCTTTGATTTCCTTGAGTGCAGTAGCTTAAATCATTTTTCTGTATTTAGACAGCAGCAAAGATGATAGTTTCATAATCAGTAGTTCATTAATTACTTGTTTAAATAGCAACATATTTTTTTTCATTGTTGATTCAAGTATTGTTTTGCACTAGTATGCTCTAAGACCTTCTAGAGTGTTAAGTTTTGGGAACCCTTATAAAGGACATAATTGCCTTAAAACTTATAACCATACTTGCCTTCTAGAAACTTAGGAATAGGAATTCCATAAATAAAGATAAAAACCCCAAAACAACAAAAAAAATAAAAAATGACAAAAGTAAGAAATAGGTTATCTTGCACATATAGTGCGCCACACTTCGTCAGCTTACGAATGTTGGATTGATAATTAATGTAGCAATTTAGGACACACTAAATTGACCAAACAAATATCCATAAAGAGTAGGGAGCCTGAACAGAGGTGACAATGGGCAATTGCTCCATTTTTTCCCTTGACCTAGTGGTGTCCCTTCAAGGATCCCCCTTTAAGACCCCTGTTAGCTTGAGCGGTAACATTTCTAGAATCATTGTCGAGGACATGAGACATTTGTTTTGTTCCCCATATGACATTATTGATATATCATTTGGTGACTCCATTGGAACAAGGAAGTTGTAGTTCTTCATTGAACTTTAAGATCAATGATTGGAGGGTGAAGCAAGAATTTTTCTAGGCATATTTAAATTCACCCTAATGACCCCTACATATTTTTCATGTATATCTCAAATAGGTTGTCTTTCTTTGATAAATTTCCTTCTTTGGACATTGCTAGCATCCTTGTGCACCCTAATCATGTCATAGGAAGGATGGTATGTGGGGTGTCCATGTTTGATGGTGATCCACTCTCTGCAATTAACCACGTAGAAAGATTTAATGCGCATGCCTCAAGAGAGGAGGTATTTCCTTATGTTTTTGTTCATGGGATCTCTTGGTGGTAATAACTCATGGCTGCATGATCATGAACCTAAGAGAATCTCATGTATTGAGGAGTTTGTTGATGGCTTTCTTAGACATTTTCAAGTATGCCTCATATTAAGCATCTAATAGGAAGCCTTCATTGATCATCATGAAGACAATGAGAATATAAGTAATGAGTAGGAAGACGATCCCTCCTCAGGTCCACATGAAGAAAATGATGATTTTGAGAACAAATGTCTTGGGAAGGATGAAATTGAGACTAACCTTACCTTTCTTGAGGATATTATTCTTGAAGACTCTCCTTTTGAGAACCTTGAGTAAGGTGATCCCATTTTCCCCTTAGAAGATGATATTGGAGATTACTTCCATATTGAAAAGGAGAAATGGGAAATTGTTGGTCCTCAATTTGATTGTGCTCCCATTTACGACACCGACAAGGAGGATGAGGCTGAAATTGGTCCTCCCTTTCTATCTGGTATTATTTATAATGACATATCCATTGATTCCCTTGGGAAGGAGAAATTTTATTTTCCCCTGCATAAGGAGGGGAATTTGGAAGTGATCAATTTTCCTATTAGGAGAGGCCCAATCAATGATACTAAGGAAATTGATAGGGCTCATCCTTATGATTCTATATTGAAATCACCTGAGCCTTTAGATTATAATTTTGTGGAAGAGAAACCTATTGGATATAACACTCCACCCTCCCCTTTTCCTTCTTCTCTTTTTGAGAGTGATTCATGCACCTATTCTCATATGATCTCAGGTGACCTTGATCCCTCTCCCCTTTTGAATTATAGTGTCGAGGAAGAACCCCTCATTGAATATTCTTTATCTCCTTGGGCACCCCCTCAAGATTATGATCAACCTATAATGTCCCCTTTCGAGTGTGATCATCGTGGGCATCATACTTGTGTTTCTCCATCTCATCAATATACCTTCCCTACTAATCATAACACTTTATAGGCCATAAAACATGACATAAACGATAAGGACCATCATGGAAATAATATGTCTAAGATTTCCATCCATCAAAAGTTTATGAGCCAAATCATTGACATCTCTATATTTTGGTTAGAAGAGAGGATCTCATGGAATAGATTACATATTTTTCTTACCTCTTCTCACAGAATCATCCATGTGAGGGCATTCTATTTTCCTACTTCCTACTAACCTTATCATCCATGTGATTCTGTTCACACTCGCCTTGGCATTTCCTACATGGATAATCATATAGGCCGACATATTTACATTGATTTGATGATATGTTGGTTACAATGGATTTATGATTACACTTAGTATTAGTTTTGCACCATATGCATGTTAGGTAGGATGCATTGCATAATGATTTTTGCATTGGAATTAATTTCATATGATATTTCTCATGATAGATTAGCTGCATTTAGATTAAATTTTGCATATTTTATTTTATATTGATTTTACAGCGTAACATTAAGCATGGGTGATCATAAGACATCGTACAAACATGTTTCCCAATATCTTTATTCTTTGATATGTGCAGGTAATAGGTTTGCGGTAACCAAGAGATTGTTGATGTTTTCGTGACCTCCTGTTTGAGAATCTTCGCCCACTTTTCGAGAGATCACGTCCTAGTTGGAGCCAGATGCTACCCACAATTTTGTGGGTGATATGCCTAGGAGAAAATTTTCTCCAATATGGCCCTTAATTGGCATCCAACAACACCTTGTAGCTACCAAATAGCTTGTTGTGGCATTTCTCTGCCACCTAAGTCATCCATGTGGTCCCTCACCCATCTTTCATGATCGTATGTTTGAATGTGGGCCTCTCGAACCTGAAAGTATGCCTTTTCATTTGGGAATTGAGCATTATAGTTTAACTATCATGAAAACATTTGAGCATGAATTGATGGGGTAATTTAGCAGGAAGAGTGGGCTAGGTCTATGCTCCTATCCCCTATACCTATTTTGGATGTTACCCTTGGACCCTAGTCCCATGGGATTTCTTTTAGTGACCTTTGGGCTCTCGGGATTGTACTTCATGGAAAACCCTAATTTTAGTTGTGTGGTCCCGCTCCCTCATCCACATACATCACTCCCCATCTGCTCATTACAACTACATTCATAATTTTTCCCACTCGGGTCCACATTCCTCCACTAGGTCCACATAGGGTTAGCCTCCCCTCCCCCTTTCCAACACCTTGGGTCAGGGTTGGAACGATTCCCCAAAGGTTGATGTAGATGAAAAAAAAGTAAAATCATAATTGGCCACATTCAACAAGAAAATGTACCATAAAATGAAAAACATGGTCGGGACAAACACATTTAGTACGTGGGAAAAAACCAATGCATGAGCTCTACCCCATTCTCATGGCCATTACCCTGGTTCCTATAAGACTTAGATGATCCTCTCAAGAACCCATGATTTTCCCAACCCGTGGTGGGCGATGAACATCCCCACCTCAAGGGGGGTATCCACTGCTATACTTTACATATCATGCTCTTACTCCTTGAGCCTAGAGTAATTAACCAAAGACAAATCATAAAAGGAAAAAGGAATATGAAGAAGGGTGTAAAAATCAAGGTTGGGATAACTCATGTACTATGATTTCTCCCTCCTATACATTATATACCCAAGTGTGGGATTCCCCTTTATTAGCTACCCTTGTACCTTAGATGTGACCCAGAATTTCCCCCTCCATCCCCTACTCTATTCCATCACTTTATCACATGCCACCACCATTTAAAGGATGTACCTTGGACATATCAACCCCTTTTAAAAGTAGAAACCACCTAATAGGGTACTTAGTTAACCCCCATTAGAGCTTAGAGACATTAGCACATGCCAAAGCTGACTATGGAAGGGCATGCCATTATGAAGTGTCCACCTATTATCCATGGTTTGTAAGCTCTTTAACTAGATATATTTAAATGACATGTTGTACTGGAAGGAAATGGGACACATTGTATCTTATGAAAGATTGCAGATGGTCTCCATTTTGGGGTTGGTCTCCCTATATGGGGTCCTAACTTTCTAGAGGGCTACATTGGCACATGTAGGGTGTGTGTAGAGAGACATGGGCCTCCAAAATAGTAGAAAACATTCCATGGATCCCTAGATATGTTTAGATATTGCTTGAGTTTCATCTATCAGATTCGGAAGATGGGCCTGGTTCACCATGCCTAGCTAACCCCATAGTGGTATCATGCACTTGGAAAATGACCTAGGAATCGTATGATGATGTGGCTTCACTTATACCATCATACGATCCCTTGCAGATGGTCTACATGCATCTTCGATCTATTTGCAGACCCATGAGGACATTTGTGTGCCCCGACAACCATTGGGAGCACCATAAGTTTATTATTTGGGTAATAAGGGTCCAACCCCTTTTCCACTACTTTTGGGAGTCCTATATCTCATTATGGCACCTATGGACTTTATCAGGCCTCTTAGAAGGCCCAATGACATGCACTATTAATCATTTGACCTCTTGAGAGGCGTATTCTTTTTTTTATGAGCTAGTTTGGTGGGCTTGTGACTTGGATCTCTTTAGCTACCAGAATTAACCAAGACCTTTTACTTCTGTGATGTGAGAAGAACTGCATATGAAAGAGTATGAAAAAGCACATGTGCATTCTTTAAAGAATATAAAATATAACGATGAACATCAAATCAAATAACACATACACATTGATAACAGAGTTTACCTAGTGTGGGTTATGTATTAGGGCCTAGTGTCAAGAGTGGGGAGGTCACTTCATTAAACGTTGCAAAATGATGATGATGTACATGGTATAATTATTTGTCATTAGAAGGATAAATTCTCTCAACATAAGTGGCATGTCTCTCCACGAGACGTTCTCCTATAGAAAATCTCACTCATATGCACCCTCCTTCAGCATGACAAGCAATAAATTCTCACATGACGTGGCATATAAGTATCCATCAACATAATGGTAGCAAGGATCTCAACAACAAAATCATCACCTTAGAAAATAAAAAGAAAAAACATGGTGTCACTACAGCATATGCCTCCACTTTCGGGGATGGCTTAAAATTGAAAAGCTCTGCTGTAAAAAAAGGACATCACAGTTGAATTTGTGGCGTGAAATAGTGTTGAACGATTGTGAACTTGACCCCTTTCTGACACCGTCAAATTTTGGGCCCTCGATAATCTCGAAGATTCCACCAAAGATTCCTTCTTGGAGTTGGGTGGAAAATCTAATGCTTGAATAAAAATTCTAAGTCCACCATCATGCTCCCTACAAAATTCTAAGAAAAATAACTATAAATTCGACATCATTCTGCCTCTGTCAAAAATCAACCTCCAAGGGAATATTTTGTTGGAAATAATACTGAGAGGGGGAGTGAATCAGTATTACCAAATCAATTATTTTTCATTTTACATTCAGATCATATATGCTACTTGATTTAGATAAAACTGCGTATATACGCAACTTCAGATAAGGAAACCAGCGTATACCATGCAAACTTATAATTCAATTTATTCTACAGATGCTGATCACTAATCTGTGCATCAGAACTATGTAAATAGTAACCAGGAACAATAAAACAGAGCAGAAGACAATCACACACAAGAACACAAGATATAAGGTGGAAACCCAATGTGGGTGAAAACCACCTGCTACAATTCATCTCTATCTTTTCAATTAGAAACTTCTGTTTACAATGATTTTGTACTGGTGCAGTCCTTTACTAGTATGTAGGCTGCAACCTGCAGAGAGCTACAACCCTCTCTCGTTTTCTAGCTTCTCCTGGAAGGGAGCTACAACCCCCTTAGTTCTTGTACTAGCTGAACTACTAGTACGTAGGTGCTGACCTACTGAAGGCTTCAAATTTTTCTTATCTTCTAGGACCACGTTTCATAAATTTTCAGACTGGATCCATGAATAACATCAATCAAACATCAAGTATATCTGCAACAATCAATCTCCTTTGAACAACCCAATATAGAATCAATCAAACACTTCTCAGAATGCTGTTACCAGAAGAACAATAACAGTAACCAAACACCAATTCTAAACCCAGAACACTGCAGCAATAACCAGAAGCAGCTAACGCATATTTTATGAAACATATGCTACTTCGCTATACTGAAACCTGCGTACATACGCATATGTATCACTGTCAACCTGCGTATACGCTTATGTGACTTACTGAACCTGCGTGTATACGCGCCTTCGCTATGCTGAACCTGCGTACAGATTTATGAAAGACAAATTTCCCTTTTCAAATATTCAAGCATTAATTAAACCCAGATTTTCAGATTCATAGATCAATTCATGTGTCAAATACAGTAGATCATAATCACACAAAGATATTACTATTCAAGCTTTGAGATTTGACCCATCAATAGAACTTATCCATTTTGCAGCATTTAGGTTCCTCCTTTATTGAGATTCAGCAATGCACCATAACTAATTACTAGTGTTCCAGATCTTACTCTCCTTCAGATATTCAATGCTTAGATCAATGTTTTTGCCAAATGATCTCCTTCCTCTTTTATAGTCTTAGGCCTTTCACAATACCACAGTCCAAAACCATAACAAATCAATACCATGGACCCAATACATGGGATCAATACTTCTGACGAGATACCATAGCCCAAAACCATAGGTTCAAATACCAAGGACTAAATACCACGGACCAAAAATAAGTTCTCCCATATGTACGTGCTTTTCCTTGCGTGAAAGTGTGTGTATACGCATACGCGACTTCCGAACGTCTAACCCGCATGTATACGCGGCTTTGTCGAGGTGAACCTGTGTACGTATCTTTTTCTTCTTCCTGAGTGCCTGAACTAAGATCTGTCACCAGAGTGAGTTGCCATCAAGGACAACACCTGTGCCATAGCGCCAAACCTGTGCCATAATGCGAACATATTTTAGATTCTTTAAGATTCTACAAAGATTCTATTATCTATGATAACCTAGGAATAGTTGTCAACTCTATTGGTCAAGTTAATTAGGGTTTTTAAAAAATTTCTCAAAATAAATTTCATGATCATAGGGTTTTTGGTCATCATGACATGATGTGGGGTCCATTTAGGTTCAAATAAGGTCAACCATAAAAGTTTAAGTTCCAATCTTTCTTATGTGTTGGGTCTATTTTTCATAATTGAAATTTGTCAGTTTTGCAGAAATTCGTAGCAACTCTAATTATGTACACCAGGTATTTTCTACAAAAATTCCTGACACTTCCATAGCGAATTTGTCTTTTTGAACACTTGTCTTGCTATGAAATTCTGATAAACTACATAGTTGGGCTTAACGATGAAGTATCATTTCTTTAGGGTTAAAGGTTGTGATTGGTCAGTTTTGTGATGTGTCATGATTACACTTTATCACTTTTTGTCCATTTTCCCTATATATTAACATCACATAGCTCCTTGCTTCTTACTCTCCTTTTCATATTTTACCTTGCTGCCATAAGCTTCACGCTGTTAAAGAATTGTCTTGTTGTCTCCCACACCATCCTAGCTTTCATACAAGTCTAGTTGTCTCTAGGTTAAGGTTCACTATTGTCTAGCTGTCTCTAGGTTTATTTGTAGGTGACAAGGAGGAACCCTACGTGTTGTAGCTATGGAACACGGAAACAATATAAAGGAGGATTAGTGGTATGTTATGAGCCTATGGACATGAAAATGCTGGAATAAGACCCTACCTTTATTCAATTGTTTTCCAGCATGCGATGCCTATGTTTTTTCAAAATCTATAGGGTTTCCATGCACAAATTGCTAAATTTTTTTTTAGTGAATTTCACTGGAACAGAGGCAAAGGTCAGTCTTCTAAATTTTGGAGTGTCACCTGATACAATTTCTCGTGCTACAGAAATCCCTAGGTCAAGAGAAGTATGGTTTAAAGTCCAGAAGATCAAGCTACAAAACTATGATGAATTTCATAAAGAAGAACACAAAGGTATTGATATGATTGCAGGCATTCCAAGAACTTGCCTTAAAGAACATTTCTCCAAGCTCTTGATGGTCATTCAGAAGTATTTCACATGTGAAGGTAGATTAAACATGGTGTATCAGTATCATTTCAAGTTGTTACTTCATTTCACTGGTAATAAGCCTCTAGACATTCAATTTTATTTGTTTATAGGTTTGGGAAAAATGGCAGACAAGGTTCAAGGAAAACTTGATGCAAGTGACACCTCTGTTTTCATCACGACCTTATTAAACTGTTGGTTGTAGAAGAGCTAAATAGGTTAAGCAAAGATTGGATTACCTTCTTATTCTTAAGTGGATATGAATTAGATGCTGCTACCCCCTCTAGGAGAACTCCAAAATCTAAATCCACAACCCTTAGAAAAGTGGAGAAACCGGTGGCAGAGTAACCTATAATAGAGGCTTCCACAAGCACCAAAGGGAGGATGAACAGAAGACAAGAGTAGAGAACAAAGTACAAAGAAGGGTAAGCTAACTGATATTCTAGATGTTATTGAGATTGAAGAAAGCCCAATTGATCAGCCTATAGAAGTGACCAAAATTGAAACCAAAAAGAAAAGTAAGAGGGATAAGAAGTTAGACTCTACTCAAGAAGAACATGGTTTCATTTTTACGCCAAGGAAACCTGTCACAAGGTCAATGCAGCAAGTTGAGTGGCGAGGAGGTTATACAAGAAAAAAGTGAAATCAAGGATCTGCAGGAACATTTAAGAGAAGCTAGACAAGAAGTTATCAAATACAAACTTGATCTTGAAGAATGGAAAAATGAAGTGTCAAAGCAGATAGATTCTTATGATGAAATTGCAAATAAATCTAAAAGGATGTGTTGATGGTGCTAAACCCGCCAACATGTCAAGGGATCTCCCCAGTAAGAAGTCCCAACTAGACCTCAGACTGTTTGGTGTAGGAGTCCCAAAAGTGGATTGACAGTATCGCCTTGACCACAGTCATGCACATAGGCAAGTAAGATGTCCCTGTTGGTAGCAAGGGTGTGCCATGCATAGCAAGCCAAGGAAGGTGCATGAACGATTCTAACCCGCGGAAAGTGAGGTGAGTGTGCCCCTTGGAGACCTGTGAAAGCACACGACTAAGAAGGGAACACACAAGCGAAGATGCATAACAAACTATAAAGAAAGTAAGCTAACAATCCAAAGTGATGGTTAAACCAATGGCACATTTTAGTAAGATTCATACATACGTATATAGAAAGAGTCTATACACACATGTGTAAGTAAACAGATACATATATTGTTAGAGTAAACAAGATAGATGAAATGCAATAACAACATATGCATGAAATGTGTTAGCTTTGTTATATTAAGAAGTGAAAGTTCCAATCATACAATACAACCATGACTGACCACAAGTCCTGATAGCAGAATGTTATAGTCACTGTCGCCTGTTCCTCCAAAGAGATGTACTAGCTCTACACTGTGGAGAAGCCAAGGCTCGTTACAATACTCTCCAAGCTTTCTCTAAGATACTCCTATTGGAAGCTTGGCTGACCAAAATCCTGTACAATGAGTTATGAGGGACTATATATAGCAAAGGGTGGGGTGACCCTTGACATTCCCCTTTGTGACTGTTACATTCAGCTATTGACACTTGAACTTCCACTTGACAAGACATTACATATAATCTGCACATGTACCCATGTGATACAAAATAGGCTTGAGCAAGCCATGCAAGACATCACTATGCTTCTGAAACCTGTGGGAAGACCAAATTTTCGACATCCTCACGATGGTCGATGGTAGCGAACTGCGGCCAAGCTCGGTAGTCCACGATGGTGTCCACGTATTCTGTGGTGACATCTTTCTAGAAACGAACTCTTGCCTCTGTTGCATCTGGGTACACTACTCTGGTTCGTCTATCCAACTCATCTAATAACATGAACATCATGGTCTTGAGTGTAGCTGGACCAACGACATATTCATGCATGGTATCTGCATTGATCACCAAGTCTGCGCTAGTGGCTATGCGCATAAACTTGCGAAAGTATGTGTCAAGCTCCAATCAGAATTGTGCCTTTGTCTTTGCCTCGATGAGTGTCCCAATAGATGGGATCGCATGTGCGCACACAACAAAATCCATGCTTCTGAATACCCCTACATGGGAATCTTGCAAACTAGTGATGAGTAGTGGGAGTTCTTCATAGTTCCAGATCTAACTTTGGATACGTGCGTTTAGCTCAACCACTTTGGGCTTCATCATCTTGGGTAAGTTTAATGGGGCTCCCTTGTATCTCATTTTCCATGTTTGCATGTGGTCAACAGTAGTATACAAGTTTGAAAAGATACATGTTCTCCTAGCACATCGCTACTGCCAATTGTTGAGATGGACAACTGCCTTATGCACGGTACCAAATCTGGAATGCAACACCCACATGATTGTCTCAAGGGATGATACTTCATCCAATATTGCCTTCTTCAACTCTACTCCAGCAGATGTTGTAACTAGTTCTTCTCCTTGCTTGGCCATCTATAATTCCTTAACCATTTTTGCTCATTCTCCACTATCAAGAAGCGAACACTCTAGCTAGTGGCTTCGACATATGCTCTGGTAGCATTGGCCAATGCTGCTGGATGCTTGTGTACGACAGATATGATCACTCGTTCCTCAAATTGAAAAGGAGATGTGTGGTCATCCAGAGTAGACAATCTGCATGATTGCACAACTCTATGTTGTAACTCATTGAATGATATGTTGTGCATCTCTTCTTTCGAATTATCTCCAAGGATCTCAGTGTCCCCTTGGTCGCTCAAGACTTGCTCTTCTTCCGGATCTGGTGAAGTTGGTGGTTTGACCTCTTGGTGGTAAGGCATGAGCTCGGTATCTTGCTCTTACTCTTGTTGCTCCATCTGCTCAAGTGCTCATTCAATCTCTTGAGCAAAGTCTTGCTCCTATGACGGCTCACCCTGTCTGCTTTTTGCCAGTTTCTTGGATGAGTCTACCACCTATACGGGCGTAGTTTCATCAATTTGTGTATGTTGCACCCTTGTTGTATATGTCCTTACTACGCTTCCTTCTCTTGTCTATGCATCTCCTATTCCTTCCGGAGTTTCTCCTTCAACTCATGCAACTCCTTCACTCTTTCCTCCATCCTATGTTTTTATCTCTACCTTTGCGAGGTCCTCCTGTTGCAGTGCTGCCTCTTTACCTCTATTACCAAAGCTACTTTCTTCCCAAGTGGGTCTTCTCTAGACTTGTAACTTTCCTCTACCTTTGTGCTCTCGACAATATTTCTCTTGCCTTTGTTGCGCACTGATATGTTTACCTCTTTTGTTGCTGCCATTGCTGCTCTCCTAGATGTTGCTTCATGCTGCTTCGCTAACCATTCCACAATGATGCTGACCGGTTCATTGGGTTTGGAGAAGTTGTGACAATATCTCCATGGATTTTCCTCAGCCCAATGACACACCCTGTGGATCCACGGAAACTGTATTCTCGCGTAGTGATGCTTCCCGTTGACAAGGTTAATCCTCTCTGCAGATAGAGACAAACCCTTTAGCCCAATGAGTGGGTCTAGTGACTGAAGTGAGAATCAACTAGACATCTTCCTAGGTTATAATTGAAAAGTAGAACGAAAGAGA
>APFE030330399.1:0-10759 GCA_000404065.3 Pinus taeda
GGTTTTTGGTCCATGGTATTGGATGCTTTGGCATGTATAAATATGTATTATAACATTGAAAGGAACATAATGAAAAATCAAGCTGGTAGTCCTAGTTTTGGGATCGAGGGGAAAATATTTGTGTATATGTGTTTTATGTGTTATGCTCTCGCATTGTTTATTTTCTGTTTTTTAGAATTCGTATGCAGGTAATTTCTGTATGGGGTTAAAACCTATAGGAGATACCTCTAGAGACCAACTAGAGGAAGGAGGATGCCACTTTAGGTGAGGAAGTGGATGCTACTATTTACCAATAGTTGGTAGGTTCACTCATGTATCTTGTGAACAGATGACCAACCACGTGCTATGCAATCAACTAGTTGAGCTAAGCTATGGTTCGACTGACCAAATTATTTTGGAGGGAAACTAAGCATGTTCTATGGTACCTCAGAGGCACTAATTAGTTTGGACTATGATATAGATGGATAGAGGGAGTGAAGCTATGTGGCTTCACAGATGCAGATTGGGAAGGGAGTCCGTCAGACTAAAAGAGCACATTAGATCAAATTTTCAGTGTTGGGTCCACGACGGTTTCTTGGTACAACATGAAGTAGAGTTTTGTGGCACTCATCTTAGTAGAAGCAGAGTACATGGCTACTAGTCAAGCAACATGTGAGGCAATCTGGATGAGAAAGATTCTTGTTGGGTTATTTGGTCAGATGATGGATCTTACTACAATTTGTTGTGATAATCATAGTTTCATCAAGCTCTCTGAAATTTATATTTTTCACAATTGATCCAAGCATATAGATATCCGGTACCACCATCTACGAGATTGTGTGCAAAGGCAGATAATGTTGTTGCGATACATTCCAACAAAGGAAAAAGATGCAAACATTTTGACAAAAGCTTTATTAAGAGGAAATTTCAAGTTCCATATAAGTAGGATTGGTGTGACAAATAATCCCTTTCTTCCTCAGAGGGAGTGTTGAAAATTCTATAAGAAAATCTCAGTTTGACCTTGCCTTGGTCAGACTAGAGAAAATTCAAATTTCCAAATCAACAGAATCTTGGAGGTAATTAACTAAGGTGACATGGCACTTTTCACTCAGTTAACTCAGTTAATTTGAGTTAGGAAAGCTTGAGTTCAGTTCAGTATGATTAATTTCTAATTTGTAGCAATCTATTTCAGTTAATTTGAGTTATTGTTAGTTAAACTAGTTCCAACTGTTGGAGAAACCAATCGAAGGTGAAGTTGTGCAGTGTAACTTCAATCACACTCAATGGTCATCCATTTATTTGATCAATAAACCCAAAATGACTATTTCATAGAGAGAATTTGAGTTACCCAGTTGAGATGGAGATTCCAAGGTAGTGTACTATTAGTTATAGACTAGTTCCATGTGTGCAGGTGGTGCATCTAGTCAGAGAATGGGCCTACAGAAATTGTGCAATCCAATTGAGGAATTTCCCTAAAAGATAGGGGTTAATTCCTCAAGGAAAAAAACAAGGAAATATGAGCTTCGAGGATTGAAAAATTGGCTAAGTATTAGCCAGTTTCAGTCAGTGAGGCAAAGGGATAGATGATACACTTGCAGGTTGTTCTCAGGCTTGAGAAAACATTGTATTTCTTCTCTATTCTTTGATTAATGTAATATATATAGTAAGGGGTTTTGAGCAGTTTCTTCCCTTAGAAAAATATCTATGCATGTGTGATGTTTCTTCTTGTGTGTTGATGGTATGTGTTCTCGATTGTGAATTAACTTTCGCATATCAATATAGTAGCTTCGAGTCTTGTGATTTAGTAAATTTCATGAGAAGTTTCGAATCTACACATTAATTTCTACATAAAAAAACTTAAGAACGATTCCAAACTTCAATCTTGCACATCTTGTAGTGTCTATAACTAGATTATATATATATTATTAAAAAAACAAAACCTCAACGTAAAGAGTCCCTCGTGCAAAATTACCATCAACTTGCCAAAAGGTTACCATATAGCAGGAGAAGCACATTTGTGTTTATAAATACACAAAACTAGAAAAAAATTCTCAAATAAAAGAAATCAATAGTTATTACAAACTTATGTGAATCAATAATGTTACATCCACAATCTCTTAGTGCACATCTTGCAATGTCTAAAACTAGATTTTATGAAAATCATTAAGAAAAACAAAATCTCAACGTAAAGAATCCCTGGTGGAAAATTACAAACAATATGAAGCAAACATTTGATCAAGTTACTAGGAGGCTCCTATATAGTAGGATAAGAATATCCATGTTTATAAATACACACAAAATCTAAAAAAATGTCTCAAATAAAAGAAATCGGTAGCTATTACTAATTCCTTTGAATTAACAATGTCACATCCACAACTTCTTTTAGTCGTTCTCTGGTTTTGATTATATCTTCCTTTCTACTAAGAAAACAAGAGACACTCACAATTACTATAAATTTCCATCATCTTTATACCACAACTATACAATTTAACTAAACACAAATTCATCACACACACAATTCAAAATTTTGGTATAAATGTTGTACATATAATCATCAAATTTATGAACTTGTTAAAATCATTATACAAATAAAACCTTAGCCTATCCATGATTCTTGCTACTAATCTGCAACAATATTCACAATTTGAAACAAGAAACCAAGAACAATGAATACTTGTATTCATAATCTCAAAAAGAACATGACAAAAACGAAAACAATTAGAAAATAATCTAAAATTTAGAAATTTTGATTTAGACCTTTGAAATTTTACAGAAAACTACAAAGATAAAGTAATGACATATCCAAAAAAGAATAAAGAACAATCTGAAACTTTTCCAAAATAATAGAACAATGATAATTTCCATCTTTGAACTCCATTAACACTTACATGAATACAACAAATTAGAATAAGAAAATTAAATTTAATTTTGACTGAACAAGTTTTTTTAAATGATAACACCAGAGTTTGTATATATTCAATTAATTATTGCCTCTACAAATGAAACAATGACAAAGACAATGCAAAAATTAATAGATAATGAAACATCTAAGTCCCTATATATATATTTTTTCCATATTTCACATACAATATATTGAATTAATGATTGTGTCTTTACAGGTGAAACAACGACAAATATAATGCAACAATTAACAAATAATGCAATAATTAGCAATGAGTGTCTCTATAAGAACATGTCCCACTTTCTAAATTGGTAGCCAAACTTAAGCATAATAAATATTTTTGCTCAAATCCTATATCAATGTTGTATCTGAATGCACATTTCATTCACCAAATTGAACCAAGTCTTAACACAACAAGTATGACTAATCAACTTCATGATACATAATTTCATTTGAAAAAATTGAATCCTCTTGTGTTGTTTTATGATACATAACAATCAATGCAATCTTGGACATCTTCAATGATTATGAAAATACCACTTACATATGGAATTGACAAACAACAAAACAACAACCTATAATCACTTAATATATATACCCAACATTTTCTGAGTGATACACTCTTGAGCCTTAACAAAAACACATACAATGTTTCATAATATCTACCAACTTGAGAATTGGGTACAGTAAACTTGATACCCTTGCCATAGTAAATCTTTACGCCCTATGAAGCGTCAAATTTTTGTAATGCAAATATTTAAAATTGATAACATCAAGAAAAAGTAACAAATAAATAGGTTATTTAGCGACACACATCTATGAATCTCCACAAATAACAAAATCAACTAATAGAACTAAAAAAAGGTACATCAGATAATAATGGTGTTTTGTGGATAAATCCTTTCTATGGATAGCAGCAATGTCCCTAAACCTAGTGGCTTAGTCTAGAATCAATCAAGACAAAACTATATATTTTTCCTTAGAGATGTTTGAAATATGGAAGGAAAACCTACTTGGAATCCAATGCAAGCTTCCCCATTCCCCTTACTTTCTAGCTCCAACTGCAACTCCAATTTCCAAAATTGGAACTTGAAAATCATCCAAAACAAGGTAGACAACCAAAATATACAAATAGCATATACAAAAAACTTTAAACAAGAAGTCAAGGATTCATGTTCTACATATGCATAGTTGAGACATAGTGTATAGGAGAAACAAAACACTTTTGTATTAATAAAGGAAGGAAAAGATTACGACCCTTGTAGGACTTGACATTGTGAATCTATCCTAGTTATCTTGTCCTTCCTTTTCCACAATGATAAGCCTTCAATCATAGCTAAAGCACATGGGTGAATTATGGACCTCTAGACACAAGTGAGCAACATAAGGGCATAATTTAGAGTCTCCAAAAACCAACCCAGACTCTATGGCAGATGCTGAACTTAAAGGGTAAATAAGGTGGTTTTGGTTTTACCATTCTAGGGCTTAGATCCACTTTAGAGGGAGAAAAGTTCTAGGAGATAAGAGATAATACCTCAATAATAGGAGCTCGAGATCCAATCCAACATTAAATGGTTAAAACCAAAACCACTCATGAAGCTTATAGAGAGAGAAACTTCAAAATTAATTTTTATTTTTCCTCATTTCCAGGTGTTCATCTCACTTTTTGTGAAGGAAACATGCGTTGACCAATGTAGGTTAAATGCCTACAAACTGTGCCATCACAGGTTTATATAAAGATAAATGCATTGATCCACAAAATTAGAGTTTTTGGAAAATGTAATCCAGGATTCTTGTAACTTTTGGAATGAGACTCCTTTTGGCTTTGTAGGGGATGATTGCAAAATGCAAATGGATGATGATAGATTCATGTTCAGGGCCATTTGGTTGAATGTGACAAAATGACCTATAATATATTTCCCCCTAAAGTATAAAGTTAGAAGCTCTGGTTGAGGACTGGAGTGATTTACCATGTGAAAAGTCCATATCAAGAATCAAGTAGTTGAGATTATCAATTCATTGTTACAATACATTATCATCATGATATCATTGCTGAGGTAGGCATACCCATACTCAACATTTAAGCCATTTCACATGTACAATGTTCAAAGTCACATCCACTGATGACATATTGTGGACCCATGATTGGATGAATTTTTGTAGACCATAGCCACCAAAATTTATAGGTCTTGTATGAATCCTGAAATAGCAATGCAAATGGATGAAACTAGATCCAGGGTCTTCTACCCCATCAATCGATAGTATGAGTTAGACCATGTGAATAGATGTGTTGGACTTGAACAAGGTAGACACCATCTAATTACCGATCAACGATTGGAGCCATTAACATATGCGGGAGGAACAATCGATAATGATAATAATGGATCTCAAGGTACTAACACACAATCCATCAGGTGTGAATAAACATTAGGGGAATTTTGAGGTCTAAAATGGGCCTCCTAAGGAAATTATAAAATAAGACTAGATTACATCATCAAATTTTAAAGGCAAAAAAAGAAAAAACTATTTTTTCAACTCGTATTTTCAACTATCTCCCTATGGGTTTACTCAAATTTTGAGTGGGAACACTCATTGGATGCAACATTTGATTCCTCATCTAAGGGGTATCCATGTTGCATACTTTCAATGGACCTTGCTACATGAAAAATGAGAAATACATGAAAAGCATTATTTCAATCACGTTTTTTCATGTATTTCTCATTTTTGGTGTAGTAGGATCCATCGAAAGTATGCAACATGGGTAATCCTTGGATGAGCAAATAAATTTTGCATCCAATGAGTACCCCGCTCAAAATTTGAGTAAAATCTTAGGGAGATAAGTTGAAAATACAAGTTGAAAAAGTAGTTTTATTATTTTATTGTTTTTTAATATTTTTACTTTTTTACCCCAAAAATGGTGAATCATTCCCCATGGTAGACATCATCATATTGAATCCTTTTGGTTCTTATAAAGTTTATTTTGGTTGTGAATTTTTCGTAGGAGGCCCATTTTAGACCTCAAAATTTCTCTAACGTGAGTTGAAGTCGAACACCACACAAAATCTCCTGGTCGAAGGCCAATTATGAGAACATGTCTCCAAAAGCGAGGATACTTTCCATTGAGGTATGCAAGTTCTAAGGCACTGAAGGGAGTTTCTAAGTCAAATTTCTAGATAATGTGTTGATGTCTATAGGAAGCAAATCGTCACAGGAAGGCCTTAATGTATCCCCCATCAATGACATGAAACGGGTATCAAGACTTGAGATAGAATGTGATGGCTCAGAGATGATTCAAGGGAAAGAGAAATGAAGAAATGCTTAAAGTATTGTAGCAGATGTCAACTAAGGGTGGAATTCTCTTGAACATATCCAAAACACTTTTATGGAGTTGGTAGCATTGACTCAAAGAACCACCATGAATGATTTCAATAAGGTGTGATCAACATAGAGGCAAGTAGATTTCCCAACCCAAAACACTCGTAGAGGTGAAAGAGTCTCATATTCAAGAGCAACTCATTGTCATAAATAGGTTTTGCATATTGTTTTTCCCAATTTCCCAACCATTTCTAGCTAGTACCTCTTTATTTTTTATAAGCTTGAAGAGGATAACATATGTTTGACCTGTAAGTTCATCCTTTGGATGAAACCTTATGAGTAATTTTAACGAACCCTGAGAAGGAGTGGTTCAGTCTCATCATGCTTAACGAGTCCTACGTTGTTTATAATTTTACGAGTCCAATGAAGGTATAACTCGACTTCTTTTTCATATTTATAGAGTTTGAAAAAGAGGCTAAAAAGAAAACTACAAGAGGTTCCTTTTAGTAAATTTGGTCTCTTGGGCCTGAAAAGGCATAAAATAATACCCATGAAAACCTTTTAATCATGCTTCACTAAAGTATTCCTTTATTGTAAATAGTCTATCCAACTTGAAAAAAGGGTTAAACTTATATTGGGCATACATCCTTTCATTTAATTTAACGAAGACAAAAGAGACAAGTGTTAGAAAATATTTTCATATTTTGGGAGTTTGAACAAAGATTAAAGGAAACTCCTCCTGGAGGAACGGGTGGTGTAAATGGTAGCAACTGGTTCTAGGTCATGATGGAATTGCTAAAAACATGTGGAGGTCAAGAGGTAGGCCAATAAGACCACTCATCGCAACAGTTCCTCTAGGAAAGGGTAAAACACCAAGTGAAAGCCAAGGATTTTCCAAGAAGATGGTGACGATGGAATGAGAAAACCAAGGCTCATCTTTCAAAAACATGTTGATAAAAAGTGGAAATCATGTGGGATAAAGTGTGGAATCCTTCTAGGGTAAATCTATAAATATGACAAAGAAGAGGATAGGGAGCTCATATTGTAGGTCATGGTAGGTCAGAAGGAGGGATTATGAAAAGGTAATAAAAATGACTGCATGGATACCAAGACAACAAAAGGGTGCTATACTAGGGCATCCATGATTGGGTATGCTCTACCATTAAACTACGACATGAATAAGAGAGAGGGATAATGCCACAAGTTTATGGGGTTGGAAATAAGGAGGAATAAGGGTGAACCAAGACCAAGCTTAGAATAGGTTTTATTTTTTACACAAGCTCGAAACAAAGAAAAACTATTCTTGAGATTTGTTTTGTTTTTAAACAAGCTTGAAACAAAGAAAAACTATGCTTGAGATAAGTACATTGCCCTCGACATAACAATAGAGGCATGCCCCCCCAACTTTGTTTCATCTGCTAACTCTTCACATGGACTCAGATAGAATGTTAGTTATTGATAGAAATGTGTTCACCATGAAGGAAGGAAGAGGATCATGTGATATGGGAAGATAATGAAGGTTCATCTCTTAAATCAAGTAAATAATGAAATCAAAATATACAAGATCTAGTCAAAGATTCAAATCAACGAGAGGGGATTTGTTTCATTTTTTAACGAGCTTGGCACAATAAAAGAACTATGCTCGAAGGTTTGTTTCATTTTTATGCGATCTTGAAACATAAAAGAAACTTTGCTCATGGCATTATTTACCTTGATCATGCCCCCCAAGAGGCCAAGGCTATGGGAGGAATATATATCAATGGCTTGATCATGGATTCCACAAGGTTTTCATCGGATGGAAGAACAATGCTATGGAAGGTATCAAGGGATCTAATAGGGGTAGGAAGATTAGGCTCCAATTCCCCCAGTAAATAATTTAGCATATCACCTACTATATCTAGGTTAAAATAAATCAAGAAAACTGAGAGAGTCTCTTCTTCGTTAGTATGTGCAGGCATGGAACAGGTTGCCACATAATTAACCTGTGGTGAGTGGGATACCACTTGAAAATTAGGAATGTTTAGGGAAGTTGGATGGTTGGTAGTCAAATTAGGACCAACGAATGAAAGTTGGTCAATAGTCATAATTTTTGCATCATGCGGGAAAGACACCACTTGAAAGAGTGTGGACATGACAATGTTCATGGCATAAACATAGTATTTCCCAAGGAGGAAATTGAAATCCAAGAGGACTTGGACTACCATAAGATCAATACAAACAAATTTTCCTTCTAAGGTAATAGGCAGCTGAGGAAGGATCGCTAAAGGTTCACTGGTCTTTTTATTAAACCAACAAATTCTGAGTAACATACACAAGTTGAAGGGAACCTAAAGCTTTCCAAGAAGTTGAGGATAAAATGCTAACCGAAACGCCTTTATCTATAGCAATGAGATATATGTTCTTATCCCAAGCCTTCACCATGATTTGGAAGGGCATATAAGAAGGGAGACACAACTAATTTAGTTGATTCCAATAAAAGGAAATGACCTCATTACTTGGAGGGGGTTCTATGATAACGATATAAATGCCCCCTTGTTCGGTGGGATATAAAGTAACAAGAAGAAACTGAGCAGTATTAACTTCATTCTCTAAGGGGAGATTATGACTGAATATAGATGGAATCAAGTTGACCACTTCCTCAACGAATGGTTGGTTGGAAAAGGGCTCATGGGATTCATTCCCAGGGCAAGTGGGATTGACTAAACATGGAATTGGGTCAATCACATCATACACTAATGAACAATCGGGGGAAATATTTAGGTAACTAATTGGAAGTTGTCATTGAGAAACAATAAGGTTTTCCAACAATTTTGGGGCTTCATCCATATGAGAGAAAATGTGAGTTTGATGACTCCCTTCATATAACCTACAAGGAAACCTAATTTTACCCTTTTTCCTAGGAATCTTATTATCATTAATTGATGGTTTGTCACCGGCATGATCTCTAGAGGCCGATAACAAGGGATGATGAGAGCCTATGGGAAACACTTCTAATCCTTGGGGAATACCAAGAAAATATCTAAGAAGGTGGCCACTCTTACAAATCTTGCAAGGGAATTTAACATTACGAGGCCTGGAAGCACTAGATACATTCATAGTAATGGTTGGTTGGTTTCCACCTTGCTTATTTTGCTTCTTCATCTTCTTCCTTTTCTTCTTCTTCTTAGTTCCTAGTTACTAGGATCAAGACATTCACTAGGTGAAGAAGAAGAAAGGGAAGAAGAGGCAATGGGTGAAGAAGGAAAAGGGTCAACTTAAGGTTGGTGTTTTTCAGGTGGAGAACTTATTTGTGAAGCATTTGGGACATTTAGAACTAAGGAGGTTGAGAACAACCATACCAATAAACCTATCGTGAATCTAGGAAGTGGAAACATAGCCATGTAACGGGCATTGATATTTACAATATAAAGAAAAAGACTAGGATTCTCGTTAAAGGGGTTTCCTTGTCTGGAATACTCTGAAACTGTTGTCATCAGACTCAACCCAAGGTATACTAAGGAGTGAAAAGTGAGAATTCAATCAAAGAAACAATAACAGTGAAAAAGGTCAGTAGGTATGAAGGGATTACTAGGTCAATATGAACTGCAATATGCCGTTAGGTATGTGTAGGAAATCTTCCCAAATGCAGCTATGTTAGGTGTATCACAGATGAAAAGGCAGCTGACTCAGTTACCTAGGGCTAGCTTTCAACCTAATGGGAGCTTCTAAAATAACCCTGAAGGTATGTGGAAGCGCAATTTGTAGTAGTGATGTCTAATGTGTAACCATATGTTGGAGGCATTCCAATATACTCGTTATACATGGAGAATCATCCTATAAACCAAAAGGTACATGAAATAATGTTATGATATACTCCAATGTACGTGGAAAACCAACCATCCTCAGAATGTAACACTAAAAGGTAACGAAAATTCCTACATTTAGAGACGTTGGGACATGTCTTCTAGCCTAGAACACTAAATGTGTTTTTAATGTTTCAAATGATCCTGAGGTTAATTGATAAATTTTAATGTTTATCTTGATTAAGGTTTCAGTTTCAAGGATCGTAACGAATTCATCTAAACTCCTAAAATGCAACTAGTATGAGAAAGAACTCTTTTCATCCGATGAAGATATAACTAAAGAAGGGGAGTTTCAAACAATGATGTAGAAAATAATAACTTCCAAACAATATATTCAAATTCACTATTCCAATTAAAAAGTTCAAATCCCTAATGCATGAGAAAATGAAATTATTTTCTTTTTCTTTCAAATTTCCAATGCAATGAAAAATTAAAATATGACTAGATTATTGAATCAGGACAAATTTAAACACATTGGAACTGTAATATGAAAATCCCTTCAAGAGACCAATAAATAAGTAAAATGATACAAACCCTAAATGACAAGAAGAAGAAAAAAATAAGAAAACCCTTATCAAAAGGAAATCAAACTGAATTATAAACAAGTTGTTAGATTTACAGAGACCTTGGACAAACTAGAGACTTAAGAAGAAACTGCAAACAAAACATAATTGATAGCAAGATAGGGAAATTGATTTTTTTATTATTTTATTTTATTTTT
>APFE030330403.1:2113-16087 GCA_000404065.3 Pinus taeda
TGCGACTCCATTTTGTTGAGGTGTATATGGAGTAGTCTTCTGCCGTGCTATACCACACTTCTTACAGAATTCTTCAAATTCCTTGCTGCAGAATTCTCCACCATTATCTGTCCTCAGTACGTTTATCTTCTTCTCTGTCTGATTTTCCACCAGAGCCTTAAATTCTTTAAACCTATCAAAGACCTTAAATTTCTTCTTAAGGAAATATATCCATGTATTCCTTGAGAAGTCATCTATAAATGATACATAGTACACACACTTACCCAATGATGGAACCTTCACAGGTCCAAACACATCACTGTGCACGAGCTCTAATATATGTTTCGTCCTCTTACCACCAGAGGGGAAACTCACTCGATTATGCTTCCCATATACACAATTTTCACAGAAATCAAAATCCAGAGAGTTATTACGCATACCTTCTACCATACCTTTACCATGAAGTATTCGAAGGCCCTTCTCTCCGATATGTCCAAGCCTTTGATGCCACAGCATGGTCTTCTCTCCAGAGACCACTAGATTTTCTGCTCCATTTTCAGGAACCATAGAACTATTGCACCCATCAACAACAGTGTTACCTCGCAACTTGTACAGAGTTCCAATCCGAACTCCCCGCATCAATACCAGTGCTCCTCGAACCATCTTGCAAGTATCCTTCTCGAACACTGTCTTTACACCTGCATCATCCAACTTGCTTAGAAATCAAATTTCTGGCCAGTGCAGGAATGTGCAGTACACTCGAAAGGGTTCTAACCCTTCCACCTTGCAACTTCAACTTTACTTTTCCACGACCAACGATTCTAGCCTTCCTATCATCTCTAAGAAGACATCACCACTATCGTATTTTTCATACTCGCAGAACCACTCTCTATGGGGAGTGAAGTGAAAGGATGCACCTGAGTCAATTAACCATGGCTCATGATCTACATGTGTACTTGAAGAAGCCAAGTACACATCCCCACCTTCATCTGAGGTGGTTTTCGCCTCTGCAGAAGGAGCATCATCAGATCCCTTTCCTTTATCAGGAGCTTTAGATTTACACTCCCTTCTGAGTGCCCTTCCTTTCCGCATTTCCAGCACACCACCTTTGTACGTTTTCCTGGAGATTTAGATCTCCCTCTAGATTTAGATCTCCCACTCGATGACTTATTTTTGTTTATGTTCTGGGACCGTCCTCGTATAGACAAGGCATCACCATTCTAGTTGTCCATATTTTTCCGTCTCATCTCCTCCGTCAGCAAGACTGAGACTATTTCATCAAACTGCAAAGCAGTTGCATTGCTACCTATTGCAATAACCAGACTATCCCACGAATCTGGTAGAGAACACAACAAACTGATGCACTTATCTTCATCTGAAATTTTAATATCAACAGATGAAAACTGACTTACCACAGTATTAAACGAATTCAGATGCTCTGTCACCGAGTCTCCATCTTTCATCCTCAGGTTATACAGCTTTTTCCGCAAGAATATTTTATTCACCAGAGACTTAGATTGGTACAAAGTCCCTAACTTGTCCCACAGAGCCTTCGTCGTAGCTTCCCTTGATACAATCAGCAATACTGAATCTGAGACACACAATCGTATTATGCTCTTTGCCTTCCGATCCAACTTCTTCCGTTCTTCATCGGTCACTCCCTTTGGTTTAGTACCTGGATCTACCGCGATCCTCTGATCTTTATCCACCAACTGACTCTCCATCTTGAGTTTCCACAGCTCAAAACTCTGACCATTGAACTTCTCAATCTCTATCTTTCCGTTGCTCGCCATCTTCTTTAACCACCATAATCGACCTCACAGATCTCCCACTAAACAGGGTCTACCACAGGCCTGAGTGAAACCCCTCAGCAACAAAGGCGTCCCCTTGAAGCCAAAACAGCTCTGATACCAAATGTAGGTTTTAACCCTGTACAGAAATTACCTGCATACAAATTCTAAATCACAAGAAAAATAAACATGCGAGAGCATAACCCATAAAACACATATACACAGAGATTTCCCACTGGATCTCAAAACCGAGACTACCAGCTTGATTTTTCATTATATTCCTTTCAATGTTACAATACATATTTATACATGCCGAAGCATCCAATACCATGGACCGAAAACCATCGCGTCCAAAACCATTGACCGAAAACCATCGCGTCCAAAAAACATGTGCGAAAATCATGCAAAAAGCCATAGGTGGGTCCGCCTAGCCTAACATAGGGTCCAAAACCAAAATTTTCTGGGGCGCTGCCCTGGACCCCATAAAGTGGGGTTACAGGTACCCCTGAAACCCCCTGTTAACTATGTGGAAAGAATATAACACAACCCAACATTAAGAAATTGCATACCTTAGACATTGGAGCATTTGGTGGTTTGGACAGTGAAGTACTAGACAGTGAAGAATATTCAAAGAATACTTGGATTGACATTGAGAGTAGTATGTTGGGCATAGTTTGGAGCAGTCTTTGAAGACAGGTTGAGCTATCTACATCTTGAAGAGTACATTATTGAGGAAAGTATTTTTGGATCAAGGGATATTACTCTGATTGCTACATTGGATAAAAAAGACTTCGTGGAGTGGCCTCATTTAATAGTCTTTTGTATTGACTTGAGGATTTGTGTAGCAAACCCTGGAGCATCACTGAAGTCATCCCTTGGTTGAAAAAAATTGTAAAGAATTTGAATAAACCGTAGTGAAGACACCTTGAGGCATCTTGGAAGGAGTATCTTGGAACTTTGAAGAACTATTGCACAGGTCTAAAAGAAACCTTTGAGCATTATTGAAGACATCCTTTGGACCAACTCTTTAAGGCATCCTTGGAGACCATGATGCAGTAATCATGAGGTGACCTTGGAGATTTAGTTTGGGTAACATGAAGAGTAGTGGTGGCACCTTCATGAGAAGACAAAGTTGTCATTGATGAGTTAAATTCCTTGGAGATCGTTTGAAGGAAGTGATGAGGATGTAGATGTTGTCAGGACTTATTGCAGAAGATATTGGGAGCCTTGAAGAACCACTGAATATATCTTGAAGAATTGAAGTCGTGGGTTGGAGCCCTAGAGAATAGGAGTCCTCAAGAAGACCAAGTTGGCGCCTGTACCAAAGATAGGGTGGGAGCCCTAGAGGTTGGTGCCTCATAAAGACAAGATTGGTGCCTTGGAGCCTCGTGAAGTCCAAGTTGGTACATAGAAAATTACAGGTTGGAGCTTGGTGAATTGGAGATTGGTACCTTCATCTAGGGTTGGAGCCCTACACTATATTTTACTTGATTTATTGTAAAGTAGAGGATTGAATTCCTTGTTATTCTGATTAATAAAAGTATTTATTCTTATTCATTTTGTGTTCTAATTATAAGTGATCTAATTAGTAAAGTAACAATTGAAAATAAATATTGATTCACCCCCCCTCTCAATATTTCCAACACATATTAAATAGAAGCTTCATAAGAAATACCTTATTTGATGCTAAGGAATTTTCTTATAGTTTGGCCAATGTTGCCATTAAACCTTATATTTTCATTTCCTTTGAAATGTTGAATGTCCACTGATGCTATCAGACACAGCCGTATTGTTCCTAGTGCATTTCTGTATAGAATCTCCCATTCTGTGTCTGTCATACTCATCGAATTCTTTGATTTGTTGCTCAATGGTAGGTACATATATATTTTATATAGATAATCTTCCATCTGCATCTTACAAAACTCATAGTTTTGGAAGTTAAATTTCTTCACCCTAAACCTACCATCTTCCGCCATTGGTCCCACTCAAAGCAGGAAGCCTTTTCTCCAACGATTTTACCAGTGAAATAGACCTTCAACTCTGACACCCAATTTGGGCTACGTCCATCAAGAAACAACTAGTCATTCCTTTTATATTATCCATCAAAATGAAGAGATACAACCTACAACAGATCTGCTACAATTTGCTCTTCGCTCTCACACATCCTCCTCTCTCTCTCTCACTCACTCAGAATAATAATACATAGTCAAAATACAACTATCCCAAATAAACTGAGGGTTGCCTTCTAGGGAAAAAAACCCTAAATTAACATAACGTATACCATCAGATCATCCGCCTAATGAATGGCCCAGATTGACTATGAAATTATAATATTTAACAAGGCAATTTTTTCATCTATTTTTAGCTTCAAGGGCACTACTCCCGAACCGTTGTCGGGAAGCGGGGGAGGGAGGGGTGGAAGGCTCATAAAAGTCGACGTTGCCCCCCGCTTGGACACCCCTAATGATGATTAAATGGGCAGCGTTGTCACCCCATTAGGAACAGGGATCCAACGTGGCATAAACAAAAAAACCTTTGAATACTCAGGAAGATAATCAGGCTCCACACTCAACAAAGATTGGCTTATGCGCTTACACTTGTTGAACACTTGAGCAAACTTGTTTTAGGGTTTCGCTTGTAGAATTATGGAAATAAGGCATGCTAGACCTCATATAAATAGAGGAGGACTTATTTCATTTTATAATCATTATCACTCATCACAATATCCTCTCTTTGGGAGTGTGGATTACCCGTTGTTTATTGTACTTTTCCAAACTGTAATATTTCTAATGTGAATTACTTTTAGGGATCATATTTTTCTCGATGATGGTTTTTTGAGATTGATTAAAGTGATTCTTGTGAGAATTTGTAATTTCAATAGATATTTTCTATATTTTCATGTTAGATTTGTGTACTAAGGTTTCTACTTGTGCCATGATAAAATTTGCTAAATTTATCTAGAAATATTACTCCTCTATCATAAGTAAAATTGTTCTCCTTAAATCCTTTAAGAGACTCCAAGTGTGCCTTTCTTAAAATTTAAAGAAGGCCATTAGGGTTTATAACTGAATACCCTACACATCTCACCTACTTTAATAGAATAATTCTCAATGGGTTTGCCCTAGAAGACTCCAATTTCCTGTTTAGACAAGGCCATTCTCAAGTTTTATGGTGATTAGCTCCTAATTTTCAATAAATTCTCCTCCTCTCTAAATTTCAAGATATTTAGGGTTAGTTTTTATGTGAAATGTTGTTAAAAAGTACTTTATCATTGATGTTGCAATTCTCATCAAATAGGAATTTCACTGAATAATTGTCCAAAAGAAAAATCTAGCATTCTTTACATGGTAAACCCTATTTTTACGGATAAAGTCATCTTCCATTGGTTGTTTTATGCATGTTTAATCCACAAGAACTCCATTGTAAAATATAGATCCTTAATAAATAATTGAAAGTCTTGTTCCTTTATTGATTTATCATTAAAATAACTTTTCTTTTAGTTTTTGCATTGCATCAATTGCATTATCATTGAAAATATGAAAAACCCTATCTTAAGTTATAACAGTGCTTCCCTATTTGTGGTTTAGGATAAAGAGGCAATAGCATAGGAGGAGAAGGGCAGGCATCACCATACCTCTCTTTGCATTAAATATGGGAGGTGGCATGGCCATCGTGCCCCATGCAATTACACATCCTAAAACAACCTCCGATATACAACACTACGATGACAAACTTCACCTCCACTGGGAGCTCATTATTTCCATGTTGCCAACCCGCATTGTTTTGTGCAGCAAGTAGAGAATCCCGACTACAAGTGAGACAATTCTATTAAGTTTCTATCATTTTTGGTGCATCGGGTGTCGAAGGTCCTCATCCCCTAGCAGAGAATTTTGTCAACAACTAAAATACTACAAGAAGTGGTTGCATACGCATGGATGAGGCTAAGGAAGGATTTCGAGAAGGAATTCAAGCATTCTAGGAGAAAGCAGGGACTTGATTGAAGAATATCTCAGCTCGATGGGATGCCATAGAAAAAGTAACAATTCCTATGTCAACTCTTTTACAAACTTTGAGTTTGTCTCTCTTTGCATGGTGGTATCTAGTGCTTTATCTGCAGTGCAACTTGGTGGTGATAGATTCCCTAAGACAACTTTGGTTATCTACGTCATTTATCCAGAACCTAAGCCTAACCCTAGCTCTTCCCTCTTAGTTTTTGATGACTCACCCTATCCCACCATTCATTTGAGTCCACCCTTCAAACATATTTTCAAATTTTCCTTGGTTGTATCTTGTTGGTACTGTTACCCAACAAAATGTTGAAGAAATTGTAACTAGGTTACGTCTTCATAAATGTACTTTTGACATTTGTATTTATTCAAGAAAAGAAATATTATTTTTTTTATATTTATCAATGAATTTCTTGCTCATTGAAGTAGGTCAAGCACATATTTAAGTGCTTCTAGGAAGTCAAAGAGTCAATGTATTTATTGAAGACCCTTAAGGGCATGTTACACTATGTATAAACTTGTATAAGAGTCAAATAAATATCTCCAAGCAAAGTCATGTACTCTCCATGCAACAACATCCTCCTATGATGAAGAAACACCAAGTTGGCTTATAGTCAACAAGTCAGCCTCAAGTCAGCCTAAAGGAGGGACATTCCTCTATATATAGAGGTTTTCCACTCCCTCATAAGACCAATACTCACCTATGAAATCAGTGAGCAAGAGAAGTAAAGGAAGAGTGAAGAACGACGAAGTTTAAGGGGTCTCCAACTTTAACAAAGAAAGAAGGAAGAAAAGAAAAGCTTTGGGATTATTTCTAGGGAAAAGTACAGTCACAGGTGCGAGAAAAAGGAGGGTAGTATGTGGTTATATCAGTAGCGGAATCAAAATCATATATTCATCTTGGTTTGGGCTTGAAAGTTAGGCCTCCCACTAGAGTGAAGAAGAGACTCTCTCATACGAAGGAGAAAGGAAGGAAATACAGTACTAAACCTCCCACATGTGCGAGAATTTAGGGTTGCAGACATTAGGGGAATTTTGAGGTCTAAAATGAGCCTCCCAAGAAAAATGTACAACCAAAATAAACTTTATAAGAACCAATAGGATTCAATATTATGATGTCAACCATGGGGGATGATTCACCATTTTTTAGTAAAAAGGTAAAAAGATTAAAAAATAATAAAATAACAAAACTACTTTTTTCGAATCATATTTTCAACTTACGTCCCTAAGATTTTAGTCAAATTTCGACTGGGAGTATTCATTGGATGTAAAATTTAATTCCTAATCGAAGGAGTACCCATGTTGCATACTTTTGATAGACCCTGCTACATGAAAAATGACAAACACATGAAAAAATGTTATTGTAATCACGTTTTTCATGTATTTCTCATTTTTTGATCCGAATTGGATCCATGAAGATTATCATAGCACCATGACTATATGAAATCAAGACAAAAACTTTGAATTCAAGAGCACAGAGCGATCAGAAAGACCTCTAAATAGTGGTAGTTGGCAGCCAACGAGGAACAACGAGGACCTCGGTCAAAGCGCACTGACCGAGGCCCATGGAGACTGCGCAGGAGGCGAAACTGGCACCTAGGAAACCTGGATTGAGAAAAGGAGGCTATTTCTGATGGGCAATTAGCGGCTAATCGTGCATCTCTGGGAAAAACCCCTCAAAAAGGAAAGCTCCGAAGAGCTCGGTCGCATGGAGGCCGGGAAAACCATGGGGAAAGCGCTAAAGGCTAAGGGCAAAACCCGCGGTCGAAAACCGGCAATATATCGGGGGCACCTTTGGGCGGTAAACGGATTTGGAGAAAATCAAGCGATTCCATTCAGCACCTGATTCGTGGCAGGCTGAGGAGAGAAAACCACTGCTCATCGAATGCTAACAATTGAGCAAGTCAACCACATGAAATGAGCGAATGACATTGGATTTGGAGGCTCTAGATCTAATGGCTGAGAACGCACCCGATGAAAGAACTGGATTTGACAGTGGATTATGTCGCGATCTATAAGGATTCCAGGTCCGATTTGACCGCTGAGGTGGCGGATGAGTCATTTCCTGATGTAGCCGAAGAATCGAACTGAGGAGGAAGAGCTGGCGTAGTTCGCGAGAGGACAAATGGCCATTCCCTGTGAGCCGATGACCATGACGGAGAGACAGGGAATTCCAAGTGAACAACAGCGGACGATCCGACGGAGGTGGAAGGGGAATCGAATAGTCATGAGATCAATTGGCTTTAACAGAGAACAGAACAGACCAAGGGGGGACGCCGAGAGGAAGAACCAAAGAAAAGAAGACGAAGACAGAGAAAAGAAAAGATAGTGAAGCAAGAAGTAGAAAGACACAGAGCTGAGTTGACCTGCAGCACAAGGCAGCATCAAGCAATCCCTGAGAGGATCTGTCGGGAACGAAGCACCACATTGGGCTCCTCCCACTAAAGACCAGAGAGATCAAGAGCTGGTAAGGAAAAGAGTCAGTGCACTCTAGTGGCTTGGGGAATCCAAGAACAACCCTTCCAAGCAACTCTGTTGCAGGAGACTCAAATTGAGCTCCTCATTGTAATTCTCCGCTTTAAAGACACAATAAAAGAAGGCCACCACTGGAAGCTGGACCGGAGACATAGCCCTGGAGAATAGGGTGAACTCCTTATTAATTCTTGTGTTCTTGTATTTGCTTACTATGTTTCTCTCTTGTTTTCCATATTTCCAGTGTCTGTGTATTTTTCAATTTGATCGATCCGTTCCCTAAAATAACATAGACACACACCAGCACATGAGTCTGTAATACCATCATTAATTAATAAATTAACTGAGGTCATTCAAGAGTGATTATCAAATCATTTTTCGTGTAGTAGGGTACATCAAAAGTATGCAATATGGGTACTCTTTGGATGAGGAATCAAATTTTGCATCCAACGAGTGTTTCTACTCGAAAGTTGAGTAACCCCATAGGGAGATAAGTTGAAAGAATAGCTTTTTTATTTTTTCCCTCTAAAATTTGATGATGTAATCTAATCTTATTTTATTATTTGCACTATTATTTTATAGTTTCCTTAGGAGGCCCATTTAAGACCTCAAAATTCCTCTAATGACTATCATATGAAGTTTGTACCTACACATTGAAGAAGGTGCTCAGTTGGTCAACAAGAAGGAAGAAATCATCAGGGTTTTGACTAGAGACCAAGGATAAGTGTCTCTTCCAGGGAAAGTATGACAAGGACTACCAAAAATTGTAAGAATAGCAAAGTGTCGAAAGAAGGAGAATGAAGTGTCGGAAGGAGGACTAAGTGTCGGCGAACAAAGTGCAGGAAGGAGGAAGGACTTGGCTTGTGCTTGGAGGATATTATAGTCAAGGGTGTAGGGTTTCACATTAATTAATAAGAAGCTTCAATAAGAGAAATTTACGAAATGGTTTTCCTCTCTAAGAGAGAGAGGTTTTGGCCCTGACAGAGAGCCAATATCTTTTGTTCTTATTTCTTATGTTTTTGTAGTTGTTTGATGAAGTAAACACACACTAATAATAAGGAGATCAAGCTAAGATAAATTGTAAAAGTGCTTTACAAATTTTTATAAAGTTTAGAAGAACCCTATTATACATAACTTCCCTTGACTCTTCAACACAAAAGTGGGTTACACCCATAGGAGAATTGTTCTCATAGTCATCACTTCCAGTTGGCAGCAAGTAGCCCCTGAGAGCCACCTTGTAGTCAATGTGATGTGAAATCCGTATCTCTGCCACCTACATTAATCAGATGTCCCCCTCCCATTTGTTAGGATCACATGTTGGAAGGTGGGCTTCTGGTCAAAAGGTACTTTATTCATTTTGCATTTAGGTTCTTATGTTGATTTTTATTTTGGGTGTTTGGCATGAATTATCAGGTGACTTAGAAGAAAGAAGGTTCTTGTCTATAGTATTGTTCCATCACCTTAAATGGGGAGTTAATTTTGTATCCTAGTCCAGTGGGATAGCCTCTAATAGCTTAACGCTTTAGGAAGGGCCACTACTTAAGAATCCATGATTGAGATAATGTGTCCCATATATCACTTTTCCATATTTATCACTGCCCTGCAAACATTATGTTGACCCTTATTTCACCTCCCTTATTTAGGACCACTTGACCGTAGGTCCACTTGGACTTAGCACTCCCCCTCCCCTTTTCCACATATCTAGACCAACCCCAGAAATGTTGCCTAGGAGGTTGATGCAGCTAAAAGAAAAGAGAGCATATCATGGCCACAAGCAAGAAACAAATAAAGAGAATTATAAAATGGAAAAGAATGGTTGGGAGATCAACATTAGCATGTGGGAAAATTCCAAGCGTGGTATCTTCCTGTTATCATTATGGCCATGACCCGGTTCCTAGGCCAATGTTGCACATCATTAAAAAGGAACCCTTGCACGTCGCAACACTTGGTGGGAGATGAACTACCCCACCACTAAAGCGTTAGCCATTGGTATATGTCATTCAAATAATGATCTCATTCCCTAAAGCTTCGATCACCAATATAAATAAAAAATAAGCTATGATCTCATTCCATGACTATTCACATGACACCTATTAATTGAAGGGAAGACTAAGGACATCTCACTTCCCTTTGGGGGTTGGAAACACCTAATTAGGTCATATATTAGCTTGTCCTACCTAGGGAGGTAACAACACTACATGACTAAGGCCCCAATTTTGGAAGAGAAACCTTGTATGAAGTGTCACTTTTCCATTACTTCAATCTTGGTTCGCTTAGATGAAAAAATGATTAAATGAACCTAATGGCATAAGTTGCATCACTGGATATTGTGTGATTGGAAGGTGGTTTATTTATGGGATGAGAAGCTTAATTAGGCCCCACATACACCAGAGGATCATATTGAGCCCCACAAGTCAATATGAAACTCATCTCAAGGGATTATCATCGAATTTGAGAATACTTGTTATCATCAAGAAACTCAAAATCCTGGATCTTAAGCCTTGTTTCTAGGGCTTTTCTATGAGAGATATTTGCTTCTTCGAAGCCTAGAACCATTATTACGACTCTCTCTTGAATGATTTGTGGTAGGGCGACTTTTTACCTTACCATTAGCATATCTATTTTAAGTGATACCTCCTTTACTGGGACTCCTCCACTCTATGAAAATACGTAAAGAGTAAGGGGTTTTAGCTGAGGTGATATTGGGCCTCCATCCCATTGTTGTCCCATTATCTAGTTTCTACCTTGAATGGTTTCCCTCTCCAAGGCCTGCTAGATTTTGCAGCAATATGTACTCTTCTACCCTTCAAATCTCACAAGTCATGTCTGTAAGAATTTCCTACAGTTTCGGACATGCCACATGCCTGGAAACACTAGGTCTCTCGTAAGTGTGAGCTATACAAGTAGAATTTGATACCTCCAAGTTATTTAAGGATATTTGTCCTTCATTGCTAGGCTCTTCTAGCCTCTTGAGACCTTCACATTCCCTCTTCTAGCTACAAATCGAATCCAAGAGATGTATGCTTGTGTGCCTCATAAATAGGTTGAAGTTCCTCCTTTTTATAGCCTTCCAAGGGGCTCCATTATCCCTCTCTAGGATGACTTCTCCTTGGCTAGCCAACTTGGTCTTGAGAGCCTTACAGACACTTATGAATTAAACCTAATTTTTCTTTTCTTGATACAAGTTCCCGAAAGGATCTATTAGAATGTGACAATGACTCTTTGACTCATGTAAACCCTAGGAGAATTAAAAGAATGCTTGACCTAGTGACAAATAGCTTACGCATGAAACCCCTGATTTACCAAAGTGGTTTCATTTTGTTCTTTACATCATTTTCTTTCTTCTTTTGATAGAAACATAAGAATTACATCATGAAATGTGTCAAATGACAATTATGAAGACCAAAACTAGTTACATTTTCAAACATATCCCAAAGCAAATCTCAGAACTTCTCGTATAACAAATCCATTAGAAGAAAAAACCTTAATTCTTCTTTGATATTCGAATATTCCCTGCTTGTAGAGTGAAGTAAGCATTTTTAAAGGCATTTGAATTTAGCACAACACCTCCATAGTTAATTGTTATGCTAAATTAGAGTTAATGCCTCCTTGGGATTTGTATGAAATGAACCCTAGTTTGGATCTCAAGGATATTCCTAGATATCCTAAACATTATGGTACAAATTCTATATTATGTGTTCCAAATTTTGATGGTAATCCTTTATCAATTATTGATCATATGGTGAAAATTTTCAAGTATTCAATAGATTTCAATATTGTTTATGAGGATGATTTCATGAGGTTGCTCATAGGTTATTGAAAGAGATCAAAGTGAATAGGTTAAATATTCTTGTGAACCAAAAAACATATCTTCCACCAAATTATTTATTGGAAAAATTCTTGAAAAGTGAGGAATAATGTTTCAAAGTTACAAAGACACCCTTCAACAATTGGTCAAGGTCCTTCAAAGGGAAAGCCTTTTAGATCATTTTTAACATGTATAGGAGGAAAAATATGAATAATAACACCATCATCAACCAGAGAAGACCCTTCTAGGTCATGAAGAGGAACATGGTGAAGAAACTCCTAATGAAATTCATGATCCTCATGAAGATTTTAGCTATGAAGAAGAGAATCATGATCCATGTAGAGATATTGGTAGTGTTGGGTATACGACCAAAGTCCCACATTGACTAGAAGTGGAGAGGATCATGGGTATATAAGGATGGACAAATATCTCCATTGGTATGAGGCCTTTTGGGGTAAGTCCAAAACCAAATCCATGAGGGCTTAGGGCCAAAGTGGACAATATCATACCATTGTGGAGATATGTGGTGTCCAGAGTTCTTACAAGTAGTATCAGAGCCATGCCCCGAAGTTAGCCAAGTGGATGAATCCTCGGAATGTCGAAGGGAGTTGGTGGGCCCCGGTAATATCACGATGGGATCCGTGGATGAGCTCGGTTAGATAGGCAGTGTGCTCCGGATTCTTCATGGACGTGTCCTGGTCCCAACACGGTGAAGAGGAGTTGCCCTAGGATAGAGCAAGCTCTCGAGGCAGGTGGTGTTCCATGTAAGGCGTGTGCTTCCAACGCATTGGAGCGGAGAATCCTGGTTGGTAGAGAGTGGACGGATGGATAATCGTTTGAGGGGAGGGTCGATGGTCCTTTGTTCGAGGGGAGGATTGTTGGGTATACGACCAAAGTCCCACATTGACTAGAAGTGGGGAGGATCATGGGTATATAAAGATGGACAAATATCTCCATTGGTATGAGGCCTTTTGGGGTAATTCCAAAGGCAAATCCATGAGGGCTTAGGCCCAAAGTGGACAATATCATACCATTGTGGAGATATGTGTTGTCCAGAGTTCTTACAAGTGGTATCAGAGCCGAAGGTCTATTTGGCTGATAAACTCACAAGAAAGAAGGGTTCCTAGTTCGAGTGGGAGCAATGGAGGAAAATGGTAAGTTTAGGGTCGAGAAATTTAACGGCCAAAACTTCTTGCTGTGGAAGATGCAGATGGAAGATTATCTGTATCAGAAAAATCTATACCTACCATTGGGCGGAAAATCAAAGAAGCCGAAGGATATGGACAATGAAGAATGGAACATTCTCGATAGAAAGGCACTCAAAACAATACGGCTGTGCCTTGCAGCGTCGGTCGCCTTCAACATTTCGAAAGAAACAACGATAGAGGGTTTGACTAAGGCGTTGGAGAAACTATATGAAAAACCCTCGGCCTCAAACAAGGTATTTCTTATGAAACGGTTATTTAATATGAAGATGTCGGAAGGTGGATCTGTTGCAGATCATTTAAATGATTTTAATACTGTTACAAGTCAGTTATGTTCTGTAGGGGTAAACTTTGATGATGAAGTTAGAGCTCTGTTATTCTTGTGCTCATTACCAGAAAGTTGGAATGGGTAAGGTTCTTGTGAAACAACAGAATGGAAACCAATGGCTACTAAAGGAGGTAAGGCATGTTCCAGATCTAAAGAAAAATCTGATTTCAACAGGGCAGTTAGGCGGTGAAGGTTGTGTGACAACTTTCACAGATAAAGCTTGGAAGTCACCAAAGGAGCCCTGGTAATAGCAAAAGGCGAAAAGGTTGGTACATTGTATTTATGCAATGGTATTTCTAACTCTGTTAATGCTTTAACTTCCAAAGGAGCAGATGCAGCATTATGGCATCATAGGCTTGGACACATGAGTGAAAAAGGGATGAAG
>APFE030330410.1:6809-52579 GCA_000404065.3 Pinus taeda
TGTTAGCGCTTGGAATTCACCTAGGCTGAGATAGACAAACTCTCAAGGCTACATTAAACCATTTCACCTCGTAGCTAGCCCTACGAGGTATGAGAAGGCTCTCTCGGGTCAAAACTCGATGGATTTTGTCAATAGGATGAGTTGACCAATTAGGAACAAGGATTTTAGGCTAGTAAACTGATATAGGAAGGTTTGTTTGGGGTTTTTAATTAAATGACGGGGCTTTTCTGGGCTGCATGGGCAAAATCACAGCTTGAAACAGAGAAATATAATGACTACACAGATTATTAACTGAGGCAAGGTAGGCAAGCAATTTAACACCAAATCTAGATTTTAATGGGATGGAAAGACTGGTGAGGAGCTAAGGAGGGCAGACAATAACTCTGAATCCTCCTTAAACAGAAGAAAACATCGAATGTGAGCAAATTTATAGGAGGATCATATAATACTATGAATTCCTACCTAATCACTTCATTTGCTCAATTAGATATGATCATGAGGTGAATGAAACATGACAGTCTAACAGTTTACATATGAGACAAAGGAAAACCTATGCTAAATCAACATACCACATGAATCTCAGCAAACAGAGCTGTGAAATTCCATTAAATTCTCTGCCACAAACTGTACAAGAAAGCTCTGCTATGCTCCAGCAGCTCCCAGCACTCAGCACTCAAAAAAAAAAAATCTCTTCTCTCCTCACTCTAACCCTTTAGATGATTATCTTTATACATTAAATAAACTATGAGAAGCATTAATTGATTGATAAAAACAACGAGCAGTTACATCAATAATAATAAAAAATAGGAAAACGCTGCTCTAAAAGGAATAGCGTTGTATTTGTTTGTTGATGACCACTGAATTAGTAGGACGCGTAGCTAGATTTCCTGAACTGCAGCTTGAAGACCCCAAAATAGATCAACCAATTCGATTTCTGTGCTGGGATAGTTATTTGTATTTAAATTTGGCTTTTGACTTTTATTCTCTCCCACGATGTCACGGCAAGTGTCTGCTGAAGGCCGTTTCCATGCTGCCACATATTTCCCTGAGATGAATCGATTGCTACGTTACATTTTCCCTTTTGCTGCTAGACCAAAATAGCACTGGAAATGTGGAGTGTATCCAGTTTTTTCTTGTGCATTCAACCCGGCCTTACTTGCCGCCATATCCCGCAGAAACAACATAGAGCATAGAGGGAGGATTCTATTGGCGTGTGTATGATCGATGCCTGTATAAATGATGCTCTAAGAAATCTTCAAGAAGTTCCATTTGAGGGGCTTTCCAAGAACAAAATTCAAGAAGGCCTGTGTTTCCTTGACCAAGAAATATATCATTTCTTCATTTGGAAATCCATCAGTGGCACGAAGTTTAGAAAAAAATTTCGTTTGCCAGTCCAGGGATTTCTTACTACTTCTCCTGCAGACGGCTTGAACATTCACACTTGAATCTTTGAGCTTTTTTCTACACACCTTTCTTTATTGTAAAGGGTCTTTCCATACAACAGTGCCATAGCCCAGGTTGAAAGATTATTGAACTCCCGCTATGTGTGTCATCGGAAATCCCTTTTCTGCGTGGATATGTTTCGCCCTCCTACTAATCGTAGAGCAGTCACTCTGAAACATGCCCGAGTCCTCCTTGCTCAGAACGTATTTCTGATGGTTTATAATGCTGCCTTTCAATGTCTGTTTGCCAGAAATACGCTTTGTTGAGTAAAAAGCGTGATGAGGGATTTGAATCCCTATTTCCATATATTCTAAACTTGTTTTAAATGCAATATATCACATGTAATTTTGTTGGCGCAGGCCATGCGATCTTATCTGATGCTACCGTTACATAATATCTCGGTTGGTGATTTCCTGGGAAAGAAAACGAGTTTGAGTTAAATATCAATTAAAGCCTCCTATGATCTCTTTTCTTCCCCAACTGCCCACAATGAGAACAATGGTGCTCTCTTTTAGTGCGCATGTCACCAGGAAGTTCTGATTCAACACGGTTCAACATTGATGTATCCATCTTTGAAAGTGATGATGCATTCCCCTGTGTCTCAAACAACTGAAATTTTACATTCTGTGAATGTACTGGCCATGGATTCAACTCAGCATCATTCACCCCAAATAAATCAAAGTGAGCATTTGCGTTATATGACGCTGAGCTCACTTCTCCCAAAGGCATGGGATGCATGGAAAAACTACTATGGATGAACGAAAAGCCATTTCCCTCTGGTTAAGCTTCGGATGTACTAAGTGTTGCTGTTGCTAACCCACCTTGAACATGATTATCTGAACCTCAAAACCGTGAAGCAGCTTGTAAACCAAAATTAACTCCATTAAGTTCCCAATATCCATCACGATTTCGCTTCATCCCTATTCTCAAAACATTATGATTTTCTGATATATGATCCCCCTATTTCACCAGCTTAAAATTTGAGGTTCATTCTGGGCATCTCCTTTGGTGATAGGCGAAGACCCATCTGGCAAGCGCCATTGTTGGTGGGATCTTGCTTCACCTTTACGTTTTGGATGCCAAGAAGCATCGGATTTCACTTCGACTTCACAAACATCCTCTGGATAATTTTTCATTACCGATGCAATGTTCCCTAATGAAACATTCTTCAGACATATAGGGCACTGCTGCTTTCGTGTATGCTGGGTGAGCTCTATCAAAGATTGAAGATCAAAACAACCCATACGTTCACAAGGTTTAAACCTTCCAGCTACTCTTATACGCGATCCACTGATCGGACAACGAAGATTCACTGTAACAGAATCTGAAACAACTTCAGGATGACTATCACCATCTTCACTGTTTTCCAGAGAGCCACCACGGTCCACCACCGATACAACGCCGAACACGAGCAAGAGCCTCTTCTAAAGGTTCACCTTCTGTCTCATGAGACACTAAACGCAGAACCTGTTCAGAAGTTCGTTGGTTCCTTCCCTGCAATGAAGCAATGGCAGTCTCCACTTCTGATTGCGATGCTAAAGAAACAAAACCAAAAGCACGAGGCACTCCATCTTTACGATTATAAACGACTTTTGCACCTAAGACATTCCCATTTTCACTAAACAAATCTCTCAGGGTCTCCTCCCATTCTGTATGCTACAGCAACAATCTCAAATTCTTGCATGATGTCAGTGAATTCTAATATTTCTTTATGTACTTCCAGGATTACCGCCAGAGGGCGTGCTCTGCAATGAAAAATATATATCGAAACAGACCATGCTCCTCTGTCAGAAGAGTTGCAAGGAAACAACACCATATCCCATCCAGACCCAAAATTTTTATGCCCTTCATTGAATCATGCTAGTGTGGTAACGAACATCAGGGAGACCATGCATTACAGTGTCTGTAAATGCAATACCTGCAGCTTCTAATGGCCAAACAGAGAACATTTCTGGAAAATCTGAAACAACATCTGCCCACACTGGTAGCAGTGACATTTAGCTTTCAAATAAGGGTGTCAAGAAAATGTGGGTCCGTGGAAGATTAATTGGAGGTGAAAGGCAATATGTATGATATGCTCCATCACAGGGATCACATATTAGAAGACAATCAGTGCACTCATCAATACCACAGGCTTTGCAAAGACTATCATCTGTACTTGATGAAGGAGGGCCACACTGCTTATTTTGTAGGCAGGGGCTTACAATATGTCTGAATTACTCTTTTCAAGGTTCCTTTTTATTGTCTCCATAAACTATCCAAGCAAGATTACGAAGACCATAACGCATCATTGTCTCTATTTGCAAGTGTTGCATTTTTATAACCATCCATGTACCATCTTTCAAAATAACACCATGAACTTGTGCAATTGATACTGCTGCAATTGGTATTTTCTCCACATAGCTTTTTACCTCTGATTGCTAATGATATTCGGAATTGTGCTTGTGCAGGGATAGGAGCTTTGAAGTCGCTGCCAGTTTGAAGAGCTGAAGATAAATTACATAATATAAAAAGCAACATTTAAATGATTTCTTCTTCAAAACCCTGTTTTGAAGAAGAATCAATCTCTGACATGAGACGGAGTCTAACAGGGGGCATCACTAGTATTATAGGGACCTAACAAGACATGTAAGTTTCTTTAAAAGCTACTATAATGCACGACATTCGTTTTTCTAGAAGGGAATGAAAAATGATATTCAAAAATATGTAGAAGGGTGTGATCAATTCCAGAGAAATAAAAATGAGAAAATTATGACCCTTGGACTGCTCCATCCCCTAAATATTCCAAATCAAAAGTATGAAGAAATTTTGATGGATTTTATTGAAGGGCTATTGGTGTATTGGATGGAAAAGGCAAAATACTCATAATAGTCGACAAGTACACTGAGTGTGCACACTTCATAGGAATAAAGAAATCATACTTAGTAAAACAAATCACTCAGATATTTTGCAAGAATGTCTACAAATTACATGGATTTCTCAAAGTCATTGTTAAAAATAGAGACGCCAAATTTAAATGGAATTTACGAAAGGAATTTTTAAAACATCTTGGAACATACCTCAACATGAGTTCAACTTATCATCCTCAAACAAATGGTCAAACAGAAGTTGTCAATAATTTTTTAGAAGCTTAGCTTTTTTGTTCAGCAACAAAAAGAAAAATAAGTGGGCTCAATGGTTACACCTCACTGAATGGTGCTACAATTCCACTTATCACACTTCAACAAAAATGACACCATTGCAAGATTTATATGGTTACGAGCCTCCTAAATGGAAGGAATTTTCCATTATCGAGACAAAATTTCCGGTAGTTAAAATTCAGTTAGAAGAAACCCAAAAGGATTTTCAAGCACCAAAGGAAAATCTAAATATTGCAAGAAATACTATGAAGCAACAAGTTGACAAAAATAGGACAGGGAGAGAATTTGAAGTTGTAGAATGGGTATTTAAAAAAAAAAAAACCTTTGATTCGAACTTAAATAGGAATGTAACAAATTACAAATATAATCATAAACATAGATATGAAACAAAAAAAACACTTCATTTCATTAATAGAAAAATATTGAACTATGCTTACAAACAGAATGGAAATAAGATAGCTTGGGTGATGGTAGCATATCTATGAGAAGATACGTGGCATCTACATGCCTCTAAAATTATATTACAATGAGGCTCAAGGGCCTGTTTATTATTGGACAACATGAGAAAACCCTAAACAACCAAAACCCTAACCCCGGGAGATGTAACACCAAGATTTTGTGGGCCCCATTAGAGTTAGTTGGGTAGCCAACTTCCCAGGGTCATAACTTGGTCATATTATCTCCACTTGGCACATATGATACCTTGTTGGAAAGGTCTCTTTAAGTACTAAAGGTTTCATTGCATCCCCTTAACTATGGCAACGGCGTTGTCGTGGACCCTAAAAAAAAATGTCTTTTAGGGGGTCAAAACTCCAAAAGTTTAGGACCTGAAAAATGACTAAAAATAGTAAACGTTGAATGAACAAGGAAACAAATGAAACTGACTGGGGAGGTCTAGGTGGAATAGGAGGGTGGCCACCAATATCCACTTGGATCATTCCTCCCCCCTTAGGAAGCAATGGTCCCCATTGTGTGCAGAACCTCCATGAAGTGAGGAAATTTCTGTTGAACCTGGTCCCTGGTGAACCACTTTCCCTCGTAAAGGAGTTGGCCTACTTTGAACACTCAATATAGATATATTCTCTGTTAGCGAATTTTATCGATCTATTTGTCCATGAAATAATCAATTGTGGTGTATTCCATGAAGTTAGGGTTGAGCTCTATTTGTGTGAGTTGTTTTGCAATGTCACATGTATCCAACAATGGTGGAAAGTATGGTCAAAGACGATCTACATTGAACACTAGGTGCAGACTAAGGAACAGTGGTATGCTGAGCTCGAAGGCATTGTCATCGACGGCCTTGGTGATGGTGTGGCCCATATTAGAGAAGATGAATCTTGTGGTGTGATTCAGCAAAGCGCTCCTTCTACAAATGTCACCAAACTTTTTCACCCACCTGGAACTTGTGCAACACTCAATTGATCATGGCGCTGCTTGTACTTAGCATTGGCTTTATCCAATATATCATCAACCTACTGGCAGATGTGTTGAATACACTCAATGAAGTTGTTAGCCCTTTCATCTTCATATTGAACACGAGCCGAATTTACCTGAGCAGCCACAAATGGTATGGCCACATCAATGGGGCATAATGGCTGAAATTTGTGCCCTACTTGAAAGGGGTTTTCACCTATTGAGTTGTGGAGAGCTCTGTTTTAGCTGTGTTGGACATAGGGGAGACATTCATCATATGTACATGGATTCTTCGAGTTGTACATGCGCATAATGTGTATGATCATCCTTTTGACAACCTTTGTTTGACCATCATTTTGGGGATGGAAAGTCATGGGCTTAGTACGTTTTGTATCAAACATCGACCAAAGACTTGAACAAAATGTACTCATGAATTTGTTGGCTAGGAGTAGGTAGAGTATATAGGCCTTGCTTCGATGGTTGGTTTGGAAATGGCACAGGAGGTGTAGGATCTAATATACTTCCCAACATCCTAACGAAGTTTCAACCAATAAAAATACTTCTGCAATACCGCCACTTTTTTCTCTACTCTGAAATGTCCAACGATAAGACTATAGTGCATAATCATCTTGGCAAGCTCATTTGAAGGAACAGAGATGTGTCCTAGGTGGCATAATAGTGCATCCTAAAGGTGAAAATTTTGAACTTTCTTCCCTTCCAGGAGTGTGTGGTATATGTTGCTGAATTTTGGATCGCTCTTGTAAAGATACGTCCATCCCAATGTCTCGTGCCCACAGGAGTCGAGCACAGTGATTAATGCCATGACCGGTGGTCGGCTGAGGCAGTCAATGACATTATTGGTGCTTCCCCTCTTATACTTAATGTTCAAATGTAACTTTTGCAAATAGGTGGACCATTTATGATGGTGATCGTTCTGCAACTTCCCTTGTGTCTATATGAACTGTAGAGGTTGATTGTCTGTGTGGATGATCGTGTCCTTCCCCATAATGTAATGCTTCCATTTACGGCATGCCTACACAATGAAATACATTTCTTTTTCGTAAGTGGGGTACTTTCGGACTTTTTCTAAAAGTGTCTCACTATGGTAAGTGATGAGCCTCATAAATGGGTAATTATATGGGCTCATTTTACCTCCTAACCTAGTCAAATCAACCACTCTCTTAGCTTATTATATGATTTTCTAAATATATTTATGCTTATAGAGTGAGTTGAGTTAGTTATTGTGCCATGTGGTCTAACATGTATTTAATGCAAATTATTGATGGATTTCGAGGTCAAAGTCAAGGATCCAGTGGAAACATGGAAGCAATAACTTGAAGTGGACAGTGGAGAGGACTTATAGGAGGGAATCCCACTCATTTATTACTCCTCACTTCGAATTCCCCTTCATTTATCTCGGAGTACAAGCAACTAAATCATGCACTAGAAGGCAACTGAGCAAGTGGAGGATGACTAATGATTATCTCGAGTTTTGGGAGCCAAGCCTTCCTGATTTTAAGGAATCTATTGGTAGCTTTATTTTTATAAGTAGAGAGGCCTAGGGCCTCATTAGGGTCTGATTTTTGCTTATGTAAACTCTGCTTAAATTTCAAGCATATTATTTTGTGACAGTTTCATGTAATCTTGCTATTGTTTTGAAAATAAAGATGGAATCCTTTTTGAGCTAGCATTAAGTTACCTTAGAGGGATGAAGCTCTTGGGTTAGGGCCCAATCAAAGTAGCCAAGCTCCTCTTTACTTGTATTTGTTTGCTTTGTTTCAGTTGGTAGATTAGTTTGCTATTAGATGTATTTCTCTTATGGTTAAGAATAGGTTTTTTTTGATGATTTAGTAGTTTGCTTCCATTTGTGCTTTCAGTAGTAGGTTAAGCAATGATAAAAAGAAGATTCAAAAGGCTAGCAATAGTGCCTTGGCCTCTCTTCCTCCCTCCGGGACCATTATTTGAGGCAAATACTCTCTTGCTGCCCCAAAAACATAGATTTTCCTCCTTCATAAGACTTCTAGTGTTTGCAGCCTTTTAGTAGGTTAATAGTCCAGCTTTACTTTGCTTTAGATCCTCTTCATCATGCTCACCTCCTGATTTTCAATATTATTCTTTCATGCTTTCCTTTCCTACAACATTTCTCACCATTTCCTTTCATAGATCATAGTTTAGACCATTCTTATGCAAAACTATGTTTTTCTTAAATGCATTCATTTCACTTGTTGCTTGATTTCCTTGGTTGACTGTCAGTTTCTATGTAGCACATCTCTTCCAGCAATAGGCCAACTTATCAGAAATCACACCCTCCATCTGATCCATGCCCTATAGGTCTCCCAAATCTCACCTCAATTTTGCCCTAGTTTCCTGCATTTTTCCATAGAACTTCTTCCTCTCTTCTTGAGCAAATCCAATCATCTTTCTCTCTCCTGGTGATTCATGGCAGACCTGTAGGCCTCTTGTAGTTTCCATGTTTCCTCCTATAGATTTTCTTGTAGGCTTTCTTTTGAAGGCTGAGTTTGGGAAAAGCCTCTAGAAGACCACCTAAGACCTCCTAGGACCCATCCACACCATCCTACATCCTCTCAAGTCCCAAAACCGCACTTCAACGCCACCTATTCACTGCCACACTCACACACAATAAATTACATGCATGTCAAATTCACATAAAAATACATAAAAATCCAAAAATATGTTTTTTGATTATTTACTTCCAGAAATAGCATAGTTAGATGTTTTTCACTTACTTGAGTAGGTAATGGCATTCCTTTCATGGTTTTCATAGTGCTTTCTGCAAAAGCAAAATTAGTTGGTTAATTAGGGTTTAGTAGGTTTGCTTTACATTTCAGTATTTCTCCTTTCTGCAATTAGAATAGCATTTGAAGAGTAATATTTCTTTTATTTCATCATATATAGAGCTTCTTATGGAATCCATATAAGTTGGCTTGAGCTCCTAGTGATCTTGCACCGGCTGACCAAGTGATAACCTGTAGTGAGAACTAATACTTGTGCATACAACATTGACGCTTCCAACATTGTTACGAACTACCGGGTTGATAAGAGTAAAGTATGCAGCCCAGGAGTTGCAGCATTATTGCTGCAATATTGGTGCTCACCACTTTTTTGCACCGTTTCTGGGGAAGCGTCAGAGTATTCTGTGATTACTGCTTTCTTCTATTTCCTATTGCAACATTATGCTAATAGTTTATTTCAGGAAAAGTAGACTAGTCATTCCTTTTCCTTCAGTTTTGCATTTCCGTTCTTTTCTTTTCAATTCTGCAAATTTCATTTCAGCAAGTTCATTTCAATTAGTTGCAATTTGTTTTGTTCAATCAATTTCAATTTCTGCAGTTACCGTCAGTGTGGGGAAAAAGAAACAAAAACCAACTAAAAAAATTTCCTTTCATGCCTCGTAGGAATAGAGATAACTCAGGAAAATTTTTGTCCAACACCCCCACTACTTCAGACAACCAACCTTCTCTCTTTTTCGGTGGCTACAATCAAGAAGAACCTTAGGTGAATAGCCAGACATATTTGAAGAACCTATAGGGGAAGAAGAAGAAGAAAACATTCCTTTTGGAGCCAATCGCTGAAAACAGAAATGATAGGGGGAATGGAGAGAGAATAGAGGGTACCTTTCCCATTCGGGAGACCAATGGGGACACCAAAATGAAGAATATAAGCCCTTCTGCCCTACCTCATTTCCATGGTCTGACTACAGAAGATCTTGACACCTTCTTGTTCGAGTTTGTTGTTATCTGTCGAACTTATGACTATGCAGAAGATGAGAAAAAGTTGAAACTGTTCCATTCTACTCTCAAGGATGTAGCACTGCGTTGGTTCATGGGATTACCTGACAATAGCATCACAACTTGGGCTTAGATACAGTAACCCTTTAACAACAAGTATCGAGACTATTGTAGGTCAAACGATACTAAAGAAGAAATCTTCTGGATGACCATAGGAAGCAATGAGTCCCTAGAAGACTATGAAGAGAGGTTCCATCTCAGTTACAAAAGGGTTGGGTGTACACTTGACCCTGAGTCTCTGAATTTGGTCCTACTCAAGGGAATTTGGGAAGATCTTTTAGACACCCTCCATCTACTAGCTGGGGGAGACATCTACCAACTATCCTATGAGGACATAAAGACTGTTTTTAGAAACCATTCTAGGGCAACCAGAAAGAAAGGTAGGGGGAGTCAACCCATAGCCAGTACCTCTTCCTCCAACTCATCCATTAAAGGAGAAATTGGAAACATGTTGGAAGACTTCAAGAGTGAGATGCTGCAGACTCTTACCATGCAAATGGATACCTTACATATCAAAAGAAAAAAAGAGGAAGCACAGAGGTCTTTGGCTATTTTTTCTTTAGATGCACTAGGAGGCATCCTAGGAATGAATGCCCATTGAACTCTATAAAGGTTTTTTCAATCTATGAAGAAAATCATTCCACAGATAAGTGCCCTTCCTTGCCCAAACTTAAAGTTGTATATCAAGGGGCTGAGGGAGTCACTGAACAACTCTATTACATAAACCAAAGATGGCCATATGGACCTAGACCATACAAACAAGGGATGCAAGGGACATCTCAGGCGTACTACAACCCCAACCAAGTCACCTCCATACCTTCTTGGGGCCCTCCTGCTCATCCTTCCTAGTCCACGCCTCCTCCTTGGTCCTTCACATCTCAATATCATGCCCAACTAGCCACCCATTCATTTCAATCCTATAGTCAGCCACAACCACAGTGGTATGCATCTCGTCAGGGGTGGAGGCCCCAATACATCCCTCTTCCCACTCTTTTGCCTCCACCATCTACCCAACCACAACCGTTACCTTCTAGTCCACCAAAGTAACCCCAAATGCCTGCCCAGTCAAATCTGAAACTGAACAATAGACAGGCTCAGCAAGTGTATAGTGGGGAACCATCATACCCAAATTATGCTGTGGAGATTCAAGAAATTAACTTGAGATCTGGGAAAGTCCTCCCAAATAGCCAACCTCCACCTAGGGAGATTGAGGAAGATAAAGAGGAAAGTGAACCTAAAGAAAATCAACCCTTTCGTGAGAGACTATCCATGACAGTCCAGCCTACCCCAGAAGAGACTAATCTCCTGGGAGAATTGAAACATTTATGTGTAAAGATACCACTTCTTCAAGCCATAAAAGATGTGCCTATCTATAATAGGTTGATCAAAGAGAAGTGCTTTAGGCATCCAGGAAGGCACAAGAGAGATGCCCCAACCATCAATGTCATAGGACAACCATCCGACCTGATGTTGGGTAGGTAATCTGTCCAAAATATCTGGACCATGGAAGCCCAGTAGTTGATGTCCACATCAATGGCACAATGATCTTGCATACCTTGATTGATCTATGAGCTGCCATTAATGTCATGACAAAGGACACAATGCTCAAACTTAACCTCCAGGGCTCCTTGAGGAAGACCACGACAGTGCTATAGCTAGCAGACTGCTCCATAGTGACCCCTAAGGGGATTGTGGAAGATATGATGGTCTCCATTGATTCTTGGGAGTACCATGTCAATTTCTTAGTTCTCCAGCCAAAGGAAAAGCTCACTGAGTATCCTCTCATTTTGGGAAGACCCTAGTTGGCTATAGCTAATGCCTGCATCAACTGTCGAGCTAGGAACATGACCATAAAGAATGGGCACATGTCCAAGCAGTTAATCCTATATCCTCCTACCTAACCCTTGCTAGAACATGATCTACCTCTCTGGTTGGAGGAGGAGAATGAGGATGAAGTTTATTCTGCACCATTTTGTGCATTAGAAATCTCCATGGGGGGAAATAGCAAGATGAGGATGATATGATTGAAAATTTGATTGAGAATCCACCTCCCAGTGTATCACCATTAGAGGACATAGTAAGAGAAACCCAAAACAACCCCTCAACTGATCTTTGTGCTGTCGACTCCACTTATCTCCATGTTAAGAATGTATAGTTCGGCCTAGAAAGAACATTGAAAATAAATCCATCCTCATCCACTTACGAGGAGAAGGAATTGTGCAACCTACTGAGAAAACATCTAGATGCCTTTGCCTAGAGTTATAAGGAGATGAAGGGAGTGCACCCTTCAGTCGGTACTCATCATATATACATCAAGGAATATTGCAAACTAGTCATCCAGCCTCAAAGGAGGATGAATCCAACACTTAAAGATATTGTTAAGGAAGAACTGCAGAAATTGCTTGATGCAGGATTCATCTATCCCATATCTGACAGTGAATGGGTCTCTCCTTTGGTGTTAGTGCCAAAGAAAAATGGTAAGTGGAGAATTTGTGTTGCCTATCAGGAATTGAACAAAGCCACTAAAAATGACCATTTTTCTTTACCTTTCATAGATCAAGTGTTAGAAAGTCTGGCAGGGAAAACGTTTTTCTCTTTCCTAGATGGGTTTAGCGGGTACAATCAGATTCAAATTAGCCCGGCAGACCAAGATAACACCACTTTCACTTGTCCTTGGGGTACTTTTGCATATCGGGCCCTTCCTTTTGGTTTGTGCAATGCTCCAGCCACTTTCCAAAGAGTGGTATTGAGTATATTTTCTAAACTAGTTCATGATGCAGTAGAAATATACATGGATGATTTTACTCCTTATGGTTCTAACTTTCAGGAAGCTTTATCTAACCTAGGAAAATTTCTAGACAAGTGTATTGAGATGAACCTATCCCTCAATCCAGAAAAATGTGAATTTTTGATGACTAAAGGGACTGTGTTAGGTCATGCAATATCTCAGCAAGGACTGCAGGTGGGCCCCAACAATATTTCCGTCATCCAAAGGGTCCCACATCCTCAAGAGGTGAGAGATGTCAAAAGTTTCCTAGGCTTAGCTAGATATTACAAGAGATTCATTAAAGATTTTAGTAAGCTAGACTATCCTTTGTTTGGCCTCTTAGGCAAAAATGTTGAGTTCATATGGTCAGAAAACTATCAAGAAGCCCTAGATACCTTGAAGAGCAAGTTAGTGACTGCCCCAATTCTTAAAGGCCCAAACTGGGCCCTACTTTTCCACATTCACACAAATGCATCAAACAAAGAAATAGGAGTAGACTTAGGACAAATTGATGAAAATTTACCTTATGCCATATGCTTTATTTGCAAAAACTTGTCAAAGGCAGAGTTAAGCTATACAGTGATCGAGAAGGAACTCCTAGCTGTCATGCATTCCTTAAACAAATTCAAACATTATACCATAGGCTATCAAACCTTTGTGCACACTGATCATTCTGCAATTAGATATTTAATGAACAAACCAGATGTAAATGCTTGCATTATTAGATGGTTTCTTTTACTACAACAGTTTGATCTGACCATTATTGATAAGCCTCATAAAGAAAATGTTGTTGCTGACTTTTTGTCTAGAGTAAATTTGCCTGCATGTGAAGAAGGAATGGTGGATGACCAAATGCCAGATGAACATGTGTTTTCTATATCAGTACTCTCTCCATGGTTTGTTGATATAGCACACTACTTGGTTTCGACATAGTTCCCACCACACCTATCCTCAAAACAGAAGAGCAAGATAGTAAGGAAAAGTGCCCCTTTCACCTGGATTGGAGGAAATCTCTTCAAACTTGGCCCAAATCAGATCTTGAGAAGATGTGTCAGGGAGGAGGAAGTCTTTGACATCCTCCTAAACTGTCATGATGGGCCTTGTGGAGGTCATTTTGCAGTAAGAACTGTCTTCAAGATATTGCAAGTAGGCTACTATTGGACCACTCTTCATCAGGATGTGAGGAGATATATAAGCCAGTGTGATCAGTGTCAGAGGATCGGGAACAAGGAAAATTTTAAGAACCACCCTAAATTATATGTATAATAAATGGGCTAATCCCCATAATACATAGGAAAAATGGGAGGCGATTTTATCAATAATATAATATGTATATATAATTTTTTGGTGAATCTCTCACTAGATTATATTATCGTGTACAGTGATGGAAAATCTTTCACTGAATTATAAAATCTTGTAAGATCTTGGAAAATCTCTTACTGAATAATAAAACATTATGAAGTCTTGTGAATGTTTTGTGAAAGTATGAAACCATATATAATAATAAGAAAACATATTCATTAAACTGTAATATACTAACATACATGTTTGGAAAAAAGAAACATAATTTTCTCTTCCTACAAACAATGTCCCAAGTTTCAGTGGTCATGTTTGTCAAGCTTCTTACAATACACTCTTTCATATCCTTCTATTAGTTTTGATAATATTCCACAACAAAGTTCTTGTAGGTGCTGATATTGACAACTAGTTCTGTCAAGGTAGGAGAGATTAATCTTTTCTCTACAACTTTTGTCAAGCTACCACTTTTTTCAAGTTATCAAATTTCTTTCTTATTTCATAGACTCCAACTGCGAGATAAAAAAACACATCAAGTTTGTTTACCCCAACAGGCCAATAAGTAGCAAGCCCCAACTATATTATATAAGAAAATATTAGGTATCCCAAAGGCTTGAAGGGGATCTAATTGAAAGAAGTGACCATTGTGAGAATCCTTCCAATCAATTTATGAATATATAAATGTAGATTTATTATTATTTTAATTGGAAACATTCAATTAAATAATAAAATTCAATTATGTCTCTCCCAATCTAAGTTGCTTATTAGCATAATTCAGTACCCTCATAGGTCTCGCATTTTTTAATAGTGTTGTAACATGTAGATTAATTTGCTTTTTGGTGAAAAATCTCCACCTTTTAGGAAAATATGGTGCAGTGGCTCCAACCCCTACAAGGTCATTAGGACAAACTAAGAATAGCACAGAAGATGAAATGTTGTACAAAACAACTTATTTTTCAAACAACTAATCCAACATCGGTACCTAAACTTTTTCATGAAGATATCATACTAAGAATGTTTGAAAAATGGTGAGAAATCTTCTGCGAAGGTGATGCAGAAAGAGCGATAAGGTTTCATTGTTTTTGAATTTTTTTGTTAAAACAAAAAAAGTTAAAAACCAATATTAATGGAGATATTCGTATTTTTTACTAAATTTTGTGAAGTGACTAAATATAGCTTTAACCATTCACCTTAAGATGTTTTTACAATATAATTTCCTAAGTCTATTTAATATCTTCATTATCATAAAAGCCAACCTATATCCATCTTAACTCCACATCTACCACTACTCGACATCTACCACTCTTAGGGGCATGAAATCTATTTATCCCTCTTAGCACTTGGTAGACCGAGAATTAAGATGGATCTAAGATGATAGAATTTCCCCTTTAAATAGTCTATGCTCACATGAATACCATGGTATTACCATGGGTCAATACGATGGATTATCATAAACCTCGAGCTTAAAAATTATTATTAGTAATTTATAAAGATTAATAAAATTAATAATTGATTTTTATTTTACTTTTTATTTTAACAAAGTTAAAATGTTTAACATACATTAAATTACAACATCCATTTTTACTCTTGAACCACCAAGCCCCGAGAGGGATCAAGTATTTTTTTTCACTCTATGCTAGTTTGCATATCACGATATTTGATCCCTCTTAGGGCTTAGTAGATTGTAAAGATGGATCTAATGGGGCTTAGTGGATTGTAAAGATGGATCTATGCTGGTTTAATTCCCCCATTTAAATAGGCTACATTCTGCATGAATACCATGGGTAAATACCATGTGCCATTTTTATTTTTATTAATACTAATATTAGGGTTAGTAATGTTTTTTGCATGGTATTAAAAATAATCTAGCCCATGGTATTTGGCCCATAGTATTTTTCCCATAGGTTTCACCTAAATATAACGCATTTTTTTAGTGTTCATAAATATAAGGTGACTTATGGAGTAAATATAAAAAAATGTTTTATTTGTTTACCATACCTCTCGTTTATTTATATTTTTATTACTTTACCATAACTCTTTTACGAATATGGTATTTGGCTCATAGGATTCACTTAAATAAAACCTCTTTTTGAGCCTTCATAAATAGAAAGAGGGTTATGGATTAAATATAAAAAGTGGTTTTATTTATTTACCATACGTCTAGTTTATTTATATTTTTATTTATTTACCATACCTTTTGAGTAAGTATAAAAAGAGGTTTTATTTATTTACCATACCTCTCATTTATTTATATTTTTATTAATCCACCATACCTCTTTTATAAATATGGTATTTGACCCATAGGATTCACTTAAATAAAACCTATTCTTGAAAATTAGGGTGAATGGAAGGTTGTAGCTCCTAATTTCAAGGGCTAAATTTACCTTTTTTACCCTTTCCCTTAAAATAAGGTGGGCTATTTGAGGCCATTTGTAGAAATGTACTATGCTACAAAATATTCGCCCACTAAAAATTTAAAATCCCTTAATTTTGCCTAAGGACGAACATTCGCCCCTAAAATTTTCCATGATGGGGAAACCTACTCCAAAGGATGAGATGCCCATGCAACCTCAAGTAACCTTTGAGCCATTTGAGAAGTGGGGCATGGACTTTGTGGAGCCTATCAGCCCTCCTTCAAAGCAAAAACAATGCCTCATTGTGTGCACCAACTACCTGACAAAGTGAGCAGAGACAAAAGTAATCAAAGCAGAAACAAAAGAAAAAGTAGTTGAGTTTTTCAAAGAAAACATATTCTACAAGTTCGGATATTCGAGAAAGTTGGTCACAGATCAAGGCAGTCAATTCACTTCCAACCTGATTAAAGACCTACTCACACATCATAAGATCAGGCATAGGAATTACACCCCTTACCATCCACAAACCAATAGGTAAGTGGAGGTCACTAACAGAGCATTGGAAGGGATTCTAACCAAGGTAGTGAGTAGCAACAGAAAAGACTAGGCAGATAGATTAGTTGAGGCCATTTGGACCTTCAACTCCACATAGAATACCACCACCAAGTTCACACCCTATGAACTGGTCTATGGGAAGAAGGCTTTGCTTTCAATAGAATTTGAGTTCAATACACTAAGGATGGTAGCTCAGCTGGACCTAGACCTCAGCCATGCACAGAAGGAGAAATTACTTCAGCTCAATGGATTGGGTGAATATAGATTGCAAGCCCTTCTCCATATAGCGGTAGTTCAACTTCAGAGAAAGATATGGAATGACAAAAATATCAAGGATAAGCAATTCCAAGAGGAATATTGGGCACTACTCTATGATTCAAGATACAAGGATTTCAAAGGCAAGCTGAGGACAAGATGGAAGGGACCCTACACTATGGATAAATGCAATGACAATGGTTCAGTTCTAATCAGAACTATCGATGATAAAGACATCCCCATGCTTTTCAATGGACATCGGTTGAAGGTCTACAAGAAACCCCTCTCCAGGCAAGAGTTCATTGAAGATTTGAATAAAATAGTGATGGTAGTGGAGCATGTCTTAGCTTCCACTTCACCCACTCACTGAAGGAAAGAAGAGAAAATAAGGACTCAAGTGAAAACCTCCATGAGGCACTTGAATCTCATCATTGGGTTGAAAACCTCTTCTAAGGCAGTCTAGTGATGTCAAAAAAAAAAAAAGAGGAAAAAATAATAAGATCCCTGGGTGAAAACCTCCCTTGAAGGTGCCTAGGGTAGGCAATTAGGGTGAAAACCTCTCTAAGGTGCCCTAGTTTTTTTCCAAAAAAAAAGAGAAAAAGGAAAAAGAAAATGATTTTTCTGTTGCATTGCAGGTTTGCAGGAGGACTACAGGGAGTAGAAGAAGGTGCCAAGGGGACCCTGGCATTCATACTAGCACCCATCTCATCTTTTCCACACCTTCCTCCATTTGTGTTTTCTACAGGAGGCTCCTATAGGAATTACAGAGAGCCAAAAGTGGCTATAGAAGGCATTTTGAGGGACAAAGAAGCTTCATGAAGAAACTATAATACCTCCTACAATATTCAAACCTCCTTTCCATTAGTTCTAAACCTACATCACACCCTAAGCATCATTTTTCTTCCTGTCCAAGAAAAACACAGAAAAATAGTTTTTCAATTTAAAAAAAAAAACAAAACAAAACAAAAAGTGAGAGGAAAAAGCACCATCAACCTCACCTAAAGCCTACCTACTACCTCTCCATATTTATCTACACCTCTAGCATCATCCTTGAGCTCCAAGCACAGGAAGAAGTTGAAGTTTCAAGGGGAGAAGCAGCTACAGGAGCTCCTGTAGGAATTCTTGTAGCAGCTGATCCCATAGAAATCTAGTACCAAGAGCAAGGGAGTGCAAACATGAAGGTTGAAAAGGCACCTGAAGCTCAGATCCAGCTAGAGAAGAACTTGCACAAGCACACAACCACACATCAACAAGCAGAGACAACATGCAAAAAGGGAGATAAAGGCATGCAACAGAGAAAGCCGCAACACCTCAGAGTAAATACACTCAGATCACAGGTAAGTAACTAAGTCACTCTTATGTTTGCATTTGTGTAATTAGAAGTCATGCAAAAGCAATGAGATGGTTGAGGTTGAATGAGGGAAAGGTGGCTAGTTAACTTGGCCACCTTCATCTAGTTGATTCCACTCATCCAAGATGTCACCCACACGTGCGCACAATCAACTCCGGCACAAGATGCCAAGGACAGGTAGTGGAGGAAGTGTGAACTCCGATGCAAAAATCAGGGATGATTACAAGGAGGGGCTATGATGACCAAGCAGGTGGGGACCAATGGCCCGAATGTGTCCAACGTATACCTTGCCAGCTCAGCACTCATCACCGAAAATATCTATAAAGAGTAATAAGTACTCCTCCCCGAGCATTCTCACCACCTTTTCCTCCATTCTCTTCTCGTAACTCAATTATAATAGTCTCCTTGTGCCCCCAAAACCTTGTAACCACCGTCCTTCATCGATCTCTCCCATATTCTTTCTCTCGGTGTTTTCTACAGGAGCACCTACAGAAAATCTACAAGAGGGACAACAGGCTTCTACAGGAGGGGCAATGAGTTGTTTTGAAGGGAGAAAACATGATTTTTAGCATGATTTTGGTCTGAAGAGGTAGGGTTCATGCATTCCCCCTATTGAATATCAATATATGAAGGAAGTGGTCTCAATTTGAGGAGGAAATAAGTCTTTAGGAGAGGAGAAAATACATTAAAAAAAAAGAAAAATAAAAATAAAAAATAAAATTCTACTTATTTTGGAAAAAACACAGTCTCCTTTATTTCTCTGTTTTTCTCAAAATTATTTGCCTCCACCTCCATATTTGGTTTTCCAAAAGAGTATAGACAATATGATAGGAGGGATTATGAGAAAGGAGCCCACTAACTCGACTAGGCTCCATGCACATCCTCAAGTGGTGGACATCTTCACAAGGGCCAACTAGATGAATTTCTTTGAGAAATATCAAGGGTTTGATGGGGAAATTTCCAAAGAGTTTGCTCTCTCTGGTCCCTCACACAAAAACTCATGCCACTATCACCATTAGAGGTCTTTCCATGGAGATAACCCCTGAATTTATCAGTAGGGTCACTACCCTTCCTCTTGGGCTGGCTTGGAGTAAAGATGAGAAACCAATTGGCCAAGCTGCCAAGAAGAACTTTTTCCAAAATAATGAAACCCCTATTGAAGATAAAAATGGCATTAGAAGGGCTAGCATACCATATCTCTGGGATGGGGTTAGCTATCAAATAGTCAAATACATTTCTTGTGAGGGGAGGTACAACATTGTTTATGGTTATTGATGAGCCCCAAAATTGGGTAATTATATGAGCTCATTTAGCCTGCTAATTCGACTTAATATACCATTTTCATTAGTTTATTGCACGTTTTTTATTATATTTATGCTAATAGAGTGAATTGGGTTAGTCATTATGCCAAAAAGTCTAATGTGTGCTTTATGCAGTTTTTTGGTCAATTTTGAGACAAAATCAAAGGTTTTAATGAGCACTCGACAGCCAAAGCTGTGGGAGAACAAGGGAGAGGATTTGTAGGAAGGTGTCTCCTTCATTTATGAGCCCTTACCTCAAATTCTCCACCATCATCTTGGAGTTCAAGGGCCACCACATCGATTATCACAAGGGCAACCCAGCAAGGGCTAGTAAAGTTGCTGTTAACTGCAAGTTTTGGCAGCCAAGTTCCTAAAGTTTAGGAGGACTTTTGGGGTCCTCAATTTGTATAAATAAGAAGGCTTAGGGCCTAATTTCAGTTAGCCAATTTGTAGGCAGGATTTAGTCATATGTTAGTTAAATTTTAGCCAGTAGGTTAGCTCTGCATTTCAGCACATTTTCAAGCTTTTTCTTGTAGACAGTTTCTGGGATGTAACTATTATTTTTTGATCAATAAAGATTAATCCATCTTTGCACCAGCTCTAATCTTTCTTAGGAGGCTATAGCTCTTGGGGTTGGGCCCAACCCAAGTGCCCAGTACCTCCTTTGTGTACTTTTATGTGTCTTTGCTGCATTCTTAGAATAAAATCTGTTATTTAGGTTAAAATCTCGTTTTGTTACTTAGGTTGCTTTTGATGATTAAAATAGTTTTTCATGCTTCAGGTTAATTTGAAAATTTGAGTACAGAAAAGATCTTCAGAAAATACCATCAAGCAACCCTTGACCTCATCTCTCCCTCCTTGGACCATGAGCTGAGACCAAGGCATACTTGCTGCCACAAAAACATTGTTTTGCTTTTCAATGCAATTGCAAGTGTTGGATTTTTAGATGGAAAAGTTGACACTAGTTATGCTTGCATGTTTAGAATCTATTCTTGCTTATTTTCCATAGTTATCATGCATGAGTTTTTGCCAATAAACTTCTGTTCATCATGTTTTTGGTTTCTAGGTCAAAATAACTAGAACTTTGGTTTGCATAGTCTTTGTTTGGTTAGTTTTGGAAAATAGTGTGCAGAACACCTGTGATGCCTTCCTGCCTACCTTTCCTCCATCAAATAACCTATTCCAACCCCCTATCTCAGATTCCTCCCTTTCATTTTCCACCCCTTTTCCAATTTGACCTAATTCCCATATCTTTGTGCAACCTTGCTCCCTCCATCCTTGAATCAAATCTGATCGCCTTAACCACTCCTCATCCTCATTCACCAAGTCCTAGACCTCCTCACACCCTTATCTCACCTCCATACCCACTTCTTCACCTTTCTTCCACCATCAACCCTCCAAAATTCCCTTTCAGAACATCCTGTAGAAGCTACAAAACATCCTGTAGAAGCTACAATACATCCTGTAGAACCCCTGCAGACTTCCTATAGAAGCTCACGAAAGAGGTTTCTTGAGATCTGATCACTGTGAAACTCTCTGGAAGGGTGCTAGGGACCCCTTAGGCCCTCTTCTCACCTTCCCAACCTCCTGCAAGCATTTCCTTCTGCCAATCAACCTCTGCACAGTAAGAAACAGTCAAAGCACATGCATAATAATTCTTCGAAATTACTCAAAAATGCAAAAAGATGTTTTTTTCATATTTCTCTTCAAAAATAGCTTAGTCACATGCATTTTACCTTTCCAATAAGTCAATGGCATCCAGGTCCACCACTTTCATCTGTTTTTTTGCAACAGTAGGATTAGTCGGTAGAATTATGGTTTGCTAGGGTTTGCATTTCCTTTAAGCTTTCAGCTTCTTTCTGCAAGTAGACTAGCCTCTTTTTAGTTAGCTTTCATCCATCATAGTTAAAAGCTTCTTCTAAGAGCTCATAGAGATTGTCTTAAGCTCCTAGCGGACTTGTGCCAGCTGATCAAGTGACAGTTGTGGCAAGAGCTAATACTTGTGCATATAGCACCATCGCTTCCTAGTTTGTTACGAACTACTGGGTTGATAAAATTAAAGAAGGGAGTCCCAGGAGTTGCAACATTATTGCTGCAATACTGGGGCCCACCATTGTTTTGGCACCATTTCCGGGGAAGCATCAGAGTATTGGTGATTGCTGCTTTTCTTCTATTTTCTACTACAATCTTTTGCTAAGTAGTTTATTTCAGCAAGAGTAGAGTAGTTGTTTCCTTTCCTACTTTCATTTCATTTTAGCAAGTGTAGCTTAGATATTTCCTGCTTTCATAGATTAGCATTTCAATTCTACAATTTCAATTTTGCAAGCGTAGATTAGCATTTCAATTCTGCAATTTCAATTCTGCAAGTGTAGCCTAGCATATCAATCCTGCAATTTCATTTCAGCAACATAGATTAGTCCTTTCCTGTTTTCATTTCAATTCCGCATTTTCATTTTAGCAAGATAGATTTTAGTTAGTTGCAGTTCAATCTATTTTAGTTTTGCAAGTACAAGCAGAAATTAAAAAAAAAAAAAAAAAAAAACAACCAAAAAGGTTTCCTCTTATGCCTTGTAGGAGTAGAGATAAGTCAAAAAATGTTTGAACAACACCCCCACTGCTTCACACAGCCAACCTTCTCTCTTCTTCGATGGCTGTGATTAAGAAGAACCCCTAGGTGGACAACAAGACGTATTTGAAGAACCTTTAGGGGAGAAGAAGAAGAAAACATTCCTCTGGAACAAATGGCTACAAATAGAAATGTTGGGAGCAGTACTTTATCCAAAAATGAATTTTCAAATCAGATGGAAGATTTCAAGAGCGATATGTGGTAGTTTCTTGCAATGCAATTAGATACCTTACGGATTCAAAGGAAGCAAGAGGAAGCCGAGAGGGATTTGGCCATCTTTTGTCCCAGGTGCACTAGAAAGCATCCAAGGAACGAATGTCCATTGCACTCCATAGAAGTGTGTTTTGTCTGTGAAGAAGACCATCCTACGAATCAGTGTTCTTCCTTGCTTGGACTTAAAGCTGCATATCAGAGAGCCAAAGGAGTCACTGAACCACTCTATTTCATGAACCAAAGGAGGCCACATGGACCCAGAACTTACCAGGAGGGAATGCAAGGGATATCCCAGACCTATTACGACCCCTATCAAGCCACTTCTATGCCTTATTGGGGTCCCCCTGCTCATCCTTCCTGGTCCACACCTCCTCCTTAGTACTTCACATCTCCATGTTATGCCCAACCCACTATTCATCCATTTCACCCCTATGCTCAGCCACAACCTTAGTGGAATTCACTTCATCAGGGGTGGAGGCCCCAATACAACTTTCCTCCCACTCCTTTGCCTCCACCACTTGCCCAACCACAACCCCATCCACATCCATCTCAAATATACACCCCCACTCAACTACCCAAACCACCATTTCGAAACTCGCACATTGGAGTAGCTCAACCTAATTACAATGTTGAGGCACAACATGTCCAAACAACTCCTCTTGAACTCAATGATATTCACCATAACTCAAGAAGAGTATTGCAAGAAAGAGATTATATTGATATCATTGAAGGACCACATCGAATAGAAGAAGATGCAAAAGAGAAGAGAAAAGAACCATGGGCTGCACTTGATGAAGAGAAGACAACAGAATCATAAATCGAGAGATTTCCCTCATGGTTACCATCAAGTCCTCCATGTATTCAAGAGAAAACCCAGCAAAAAGAGGAAGATATGAAGGTCATGATAGAAGGTGACATGAAGAATGATCCAGATCAGCAAAAGGACCAAGGATATTAGAGCTATATTGATATATGGTTTCAGACGGTCACTAAGTTGCAGCATTACTCTCTTCCTCAGCTATGTTTGATCCCTTCAAAGTCAAATCATTTGGTCTCTGAAATACAGATACCTATCAAAGCATGCATTTCAAGCCTCCATAGCATTTTGTCTCTAATCTCGATGTGCACATGGCTCCATTGGAAGTATTATTATACTTGAAAATGATTTTGTTTTTCAAGTAGGGTAGGGTATGAAAAAATAAAAAAATGAAAATAAGAGGAAAATAAAAATCTAAGGTGAAAACCTCCTCAGAGGCGCCTCAGATTGGCTTATTGATTGAAAACCTCTATGAGGTGGTCAATGGTTGGAAATAAGAGAAAATAAAAAAGAATAAGATCCCTGGGTGAAAACCTCCCTTGGAGTCACTCAGAGTAGGCAATTAGGGTAAAAACCTCCATGAGGCGCCCTTGTTGTTTTCAAAAAAAAAAGAGAAAAAGAAAAATAAACCTAATTTCTGTTGAATAATTGTAGGTTGCATGAAGAACATTGCAGGTTAGGAGGATCGCACAAAACAATGATAGAGGTCAGCACCAGGCTGCTAGTATACCTCACAATCCATTCCTCCATGACCACCACCCTTTCCCAAGATTTGGTCCCATTTGGACTGAGATTTCACCTTCTACAGGAAGTTTCGTGTCTTCTACAGGAAGTTTTTTGTCTTCTACAAGAAGCCTGGGAATCTGTCTAAGAGGCCTATAAACATCCTTTTTTCCATCCCTTACCCTTCTCCATCATTTTTTCCACCTCATTGTGCTTCTTTCCTAAAAACTGTGTTTTTTACAGGAAGTTCCTGTAGAAATTACAGAAAGCTAGAAATGGATTTTAAAAAGCAGTTTGGCAAACACGGAAGCTCATAAAGGGTTCATAACTCCTTTTTCAATCTTCAAACCTCTCTCCCATCAATTCCAAGTCTGCATTACAGCTCAAGCTCATTTTTTCCTTACTGTGCAAAAACTGCGAAATGCTTTGAAACAAAAATACATAGAGCAGAAATTTGTTTTTCCCCTAACTTGAAAACCGTGCATCCATTTAAAAAATTGTTTTATGGGGAGTTGTATAGGGATGATGGCAACATGCTTGAGCAATTTCAGCCAATTCCAAAGCACGTTTTCCAAGAAATCAGCCTCCATCGCCTTCAGCCATTTTTGCATTTTCTCCATATCCATGCATCCATTCCAAAACCTATCTCGTGGGGAGATGCATATAGGTGAGAGTAACCTACCCAAGTAGTTTCAGCCAATTCCAGTGTACGGTTTATGAGAAATTTACCTTTTTCACCACCAGCCATTTTCCATTTTTCTCGAAATCTGTGCATCCATTGATCACAATTTTACTATGGGAGGTGCATAATGATGATAGAAACATGCTTAGAAAGTTTCAAGTCAATCCAATCTATCGTTTGGGAGCTATGGAGAAAACAAGTTGATGTTATGTAAAAATTCAGCATCAACAGCATGAAGGTGCAAATCTAAACATTGAAATAGACTCCTGCAGCATAGATCCAGCCAGAGGATACCTGCACACAAAAAATAGCCATGTATCAGCAACCAAACTAGCATGCATCTACAAAAACAAAGGCATGCAGCAGAAGGAAAGGCCATAGCACCTCACAGCAAACGCATTCGACTTCCAGGTACGTGACTAAACCCATTCCTCTGTTGCATGAATGTAATTTAAGAACTGTGTGAACAATGAGATGGTTGTGATTAAACAAGATCGGTGGCCAGCTAACTGGGCACCCTCATCTAGTTCAAACAACTCTCGGTGGGTGCAATCGACACGTGTGCTCAGCCATCTCAGGAAGAAAACAAAAAACAGGTAGTGGTGGTTGTTTAAACTCCAACATAATTGATGGAAGTGATTACATGCAGAGAACACATAGTTCATAATAACATTGCAGTGGGGACCAACAGTTTGCATAGGGCCAACGTGCACTTGGCCAGCTCACCCTCCATCAACGGAAGTCTCCATGAACAACCAATCAAACTCATCTTTGAAATACTCTCACCACCATTGTTTCCATTTTATCATCGTCCCTGCAGCTGTAACAAGCTCCATACCACTTCCATAGTAGTGAACCAGTTTTTCTCAGTCATTTTTTTCAAAACCCTCCAAATTATCGAGTTGTACAGAAAGCACAGTTTCATTCTACAGGAAACAAGAGCCTTCTATAGGAAGGGTAGAGAACAGCTCTGCAGAAGGAAAACCCGATATTTTTGTCAAAATTCGAGCTTGAAATGGGGTAGGCTCGAGGAAACCTCTCTGCATATGAATTATTTGAATAAGGTGGTGGATTAAAAACATAGCGGTGGATTGAAAAAAAAAATGAAGTTTAAAATTCTGCTTGCATATTTTCCCTGAGTTCTACACAGTTCTCTGTTTTCTTCTCTGCACTCAAAGTCTATCTCATTCTTTCTCAAATTCTATTATAAAGAAAATACATGCAACCATAGGAACCAGCCTGTGTGAAAAAAAAAAAATGAATTTGAATAACTGCCTACTCTCTGAAAAGAACCTATGTTATTTATCCACTGTTCTGTAAAAAAAAAAAAAAAAATCTTTTCAAAAGCAGAGAGTCAAATTCAGGATAAAAGCAGTTTAAAACAAAGAGAAATATTGCAATTTTATGTTGTAAGGAGAAGCACATGGGAAAATTCCTTATTTGGTTTCAGAAAAAGGAAAAAATTTAGCTATCCCTCTGTTTTCAGTTCTACCTGCTTTCTCACCTAAGCATTTTGTTTATAAAAAAAAAACACTAAACACCACATGGAGGACAAGCTAAAGGAATTAAGAGGACAGTTGGCCATGATGAGACACACTGAAAGCATTAAAAAAATCCCAGCTACAGGAGGAAAATGCATTGCTGAAAAAGCAATTACAACAACAAGAAAAGCAAAGGGCAGACATAACACAGATTTTTGAAGAGCAGCGACTACAGGAAGGTCCCCTAGTAGGTCAGGAAACAACAGAGGAACAATAGCCCAGGGAAGAGACAAAGCCTAATGTTGAAATGAGGATAAAGAAGCAACAAGAGAGGGAGTCTCAGGCAACAATTGAAATGCTGATGCTGACACAGCAGTTGTAGGAGAGAGAAGCCCAGATGGCCTACACAGCCAGTTAGACAATAGAAGCCCTGCAATGTAGACAACTAGCTAGATCCTATGTGTTGTATCTTAAAGACCAAGAAGCCCTACATACATTCACACTCCCTAATTGGGAAGTCTTTAGGAACATGATAGCAGAAAGTGACATAACAACCCTCACCTATGATATCAGTCCTTCTAACAGTGAGGAAGAAGAGCAAAAACGGGGAGAAGATGAAGCAATTGATGACTTAGCAGGACAAGAAAAGGAAAAAGAAGAAACTAAAATAGAAGAGGAAAAGGATGAAGGGACAGAACATGAAGAAATAGAGCAAACAGAGAAAGAAAAAGAGATAGAAGGAGGAGAAAAAGTGGAAGCAGAGGAAAAAACAAGAAAAGGGTCCCCTGAGACTCTGGAAAGAGAGGCAACAGTTGGTCTCCTGCCTTGAGCACATTAATTAAGCCAAAAGAAAAGAGAAAAAGACAAGCCTCCATGTATTTCAAGGCCAGGAAAAGCATAAGAATTCAAACAGCATAATAGGAGGAGCAATGGAAGGACATGGACAAGAAGGCAAAATTTTATGGCACATATGAGTAGACCATATCAAAAGCTTGAGATGATAAGGAGGCCACCAGGGTCATCGAAGATGAAGAGATAGATTAGTTGCTCAGAGGATGAGCAACACTTTCAGTAGGGGGTGATGATGAGTACCAAAAATGGGTAATTATATGGGCTCATTTAGCCTCCTAATTTGAATTAATCCACCATTCTCATTAGTTTATTGCATGTTTTTTATTATATTTATGCTAATAGAGTGAATTGGGTTAGTCAATATGCCAAAATGTCTATGTGTGCTTTATGCAGTTTTTTGGTCAATTTTGAGACAAAATCAAAGGTTTTAATGAGCACTTGGCAGCCAAATTCATGGAAGAACAAGGGAGAGGATTTGTAGGAAGGTGTATCCTTCATTTATGAGCCCTTATCTTGAATTCTCCACTAGTAGGTTGAAGTTCAAGGGCCACCACATCGATTATCACAAGGGAAGTCGGGCAAGGGCTAGTAAAGTTGTTGTTAACCGCAAGTTTTGGCAGCCGAGTTCCTAAATTTTAGGAGGACTATTGGGGTCCTAAATTTGTATAAATAAGAAGGCTTAGGGCCTCATTTCAGTTAGCCAATTTTTAGGTAGGAGTTAGTCAGATGTTAGTTAGATTTTAGCCAGTAGGTTAGCTCTGCATTTCAACACATTTTCAAGTTTTTTCTTGTAGATAGTTTCTGGGATGTAACTATTATTTTTTGATCAATAAAGATGAATCCAACTTTTCACCAGATCTAATATTTCTTAGGAGGCTATAGCTCTTGGGGGGGCCCAACCCAAGTGCCCAGTACCTCCTTTGTGTAATTTTATGTGTCTTTGTTGCATTCTTAGAATAAAATATGTTATTTAGGTTAAAATCTTGTTTTGTTACTTAGGTTGCTTTTGATGATTAAAATAGCTTTTCATGCTTCAGGTTGATTTGACAGTTTGAGTACAGAAAAGATCTTCAGAAAAGGCCATCAAGCAACCCTTGATCTCACCTCTCCCTCCTTGGGACCATGAGCTAAGACCAAGGCATACTTGCTGCCACAAAAACATTGTTTTGCTTTTCAATGCAATTGCAAGTGTTGGATTTTTAGATGGAAAAGTTGATACCAATTATGCTTGCATGTTTATAATCTATTCTTGCTTAGTTTCCATAGTTATCTTGCATGATTTTCTACCAATAAACTTCTTTTCATCATGTTTTTGGTTTCTAGGTCAAAATAGCTAGATCTTTGGTTTGCATAGTCGTTGTTTGGTCAGTTTTGGAAAAATAGTGTGCAGAACACCTGTGATGCCTTCCTGCCTACCTTTCCTCCATTAGAAAACCTACTCCAACCCCCTAACTTAGATTCCTCCCTTTCATTTGCCACCCCTTTTCCAATTTGACCTAATTCCCATATCTTTGTGCAACCTTGCTCCCTCTATCCTTGAACCAAATCCGATCGCCTTAACCACTCCTCATCCTCATTCACCAAGTCCTAGACCTCCTCACACCCTTATCTCACCTCCATACCCACTTCTTCACCTTTCTTCCACCATCAACCCTCCAAAATTCCCTTTCGGAACATCCTGTAGAAGCTACAGAACATCCTGTAGAAGCTACAGTACATCCTGTAGAACCCCTGCAGACTTCCTGTAGAAGCTCACGAAAGCAGTTTCTTGAGATCCGATCACTGTGAAACTCTCTATAACGGTGCTAGCGACCCCTTAGGCCCTCTTCTCACCTTCCCAACCTCCTGCAAGCATTTCCTTCCACCAATCAACCTCTGCACAATCAAAAACAGTCAAAGCACATGCATAATAATTCTGCGAAATTACTCAAAAATGCAAAAATATGTTTTTTTCATATTTCTCTTCAGAAGTAGCTTAGTCACATGCATTTTACCTTTGCAATAAGTCAATGGCATCTAGGTCCACCACTTTCATCTCTTTTCTTTCACCGGTAGGATTAGTCGGTAGAACTAGGGTTTGCTAAGGTTTGCATTTCCTTTAAGCTTTCAACTTTTTTCTGCAAGTAGACTAGCCTCTTTTGAGTAGCTTTCATCTATCATAGTTAAAAGCTTCTTCTAAGAGCTCATAGAAGTTGGCTTAAGCTCCTAGTGGACTTGTGCCAGCTAATCAAGTGATAGCCACGACAAGAGCTAGTACTTGTGCATATAGCACCGTTGCTTCCAAGTTTGTTACGAACTATCGGGTTGATAAAATTAAACAAGAGAGTCCCAAGAGTTGCAACATTATTGCTGCAATACTGGGGCCCACCAGTTATCACTTTAGAATCCTCCAAGAATTAAGGTATGACATGGACACTTCAGCACCTCAGAAGCTCAGTATCCCTTACTTCCTCTTGCAATCCCTCACTGACTCCAGTACCAAGGTACAAGCAGGAAATTTAGAGCATCTAGCTCACCATGGCTTAATCAAAATCCTAGTAGAGGAAGCCCTCCATACCTTTACACTCCCTATAGCATGGGAAGTTTTACGAAACATGATAACTGAGGATGACATAAAGGCCTTAACCTATGATGTCAGCCCTACTGGCAGTGAGGAGGAAGAACAACAAGGGGGAGAAGGTGGAGCCAGGGATGACATAGCAAGAAAGGAAGGAGGATGGAACTGAAATAGAGGAGGAGAGAGCTAAAGGAACATAGCAAGAAGAGACAGAAAAAGAGATAGAAGAAGGAGAAAAAGAGGTAGAAAGAGAATAACAAGGAGAAGAGTCCCTTGAGACTTTGGAAAGGAAGGAAGAAGATACCCTCACTGCCCTCAGTACACCAATCAAGCCAAAGCAAAAGAGGAAAAGATAGACCTCCATGTATTTTAGGGCTAGGAAGAGCACAAGAATAAAACAGGCAAACATCAGCGCTCTTCAAAAGCACTAATTACCATTAGAGATTCACCCTCTACCAAAGGGAAATAATCTCCTTCCGAGACACCTATAACATATGAAAGGGGGACTCCTAGATCTTCAACATGGAAGGAAAAGGCAGTACTACAAGACCCAAAAATAGTCCTACAGGAGGCTCAGATAGTTCTACGGGAGACACTGTCAAAACTACAGGAGACCCAAAAAATTGAGAAAAGGATAGAAGGACAACCACAGGTGATGGAGGAAGCACAAGAGATACAAGAACCTAATCCCAAACCTAGTCTTTCCTCCTATTGCAATATACTTGAGGGAGGAAGGATAATCCCATAGAAATTTGCAATTCCACTATTTTTTGAATTAGAGAAAAAAAGAGTGAGAGCACATAGGTGGATGCAGATAGCCAAATCCAAATGAGATGAGGATGCTGGCCATATGGAAAACAAACTTAGGGAAATGGGTAGAGAGTTGAGTGCTATCAGAGACAGGGAAGAAATTACAATAAGCCACCTTGAAACTGAAAATGAATTGCTAAGGAGGCAGCTACAAGAGAAAGAGACCCAGCTGGCATGCATGGCCAGCTTATCCATGGAGACATTGCGATGCAAAACACCAGCAAAATCCTATTTCCTCTATCTAAAACACCAATGGTTACAATTCCAAATAAAGACTTTGGCACAAAGAGGCACAATGCCTTTCTAAGGCTACAGGCAATTCATGGATTTATGTGACCAAAGCACCTTAGAGGATAAAGCAAAGAAGGCAAAATTCTACTTACACAACATGGCCTTCATAGAAATGAATGTGTTGGATCCCAATGCCAAGCTAGGGGACTTGCAATTAATGGCCATGGCCTCATGGATGAACCATGAAGAATTGAGGGCAACAGAAATAAAAAGATTGATGATAAAGGAGAAGAATGAGCCATTAATGAAAAGAGTTGAGCCATCAGATCCTATGGCACTCATCAGCACACACAACCTGCTTGCCAATGACCCTTAGATTGCTCCTAGATATCTCACCAATCAGGAACAAGCCATTGCACACTTTGAGGATATGCAAATGTTACTTTGGGATGACTGTGTGCATGCATGCATGAGGAGATGGAACACCTTACCACATAGTTTGTAGATCAGGGAATATCATTCCCCCATGAGGCTGAAGGAGGCATTGAAAAAAGTGCCAATGTACAAGCACTCCATGCAGAGGCTGAAGTTCAACTGGATTGGCCTCAAACTGAGTTCCCCACTACTGTTAGGCATGCTGGAAGGAAGAAGAGAAGAAGAAGAGGAGGATCAGTGGAAGGACATAGACAAGAAGGCAGGATTTTATGGCAAAGAAGAGCAGACCACATCAGAAGCCTAGGATGCTAGGGAGGCCAGCATGGCCATAAAAGATGAGGAGATTGACTAGGTTGCTCAGAGGATGAGCAACACCTTCAGTAGCGGGGTGATGATGAGCCTCCTAAATGGGTAATTATATGGGCTCATTTCACCTCCTCGCCTAGTCAAATCAACCATTCTCTTAGCTTATTGTATGATTTTCTGATTATATTTATGCTTATAGAGTGAGTTGAGTTAGTTATTGTGCCATGTGGTCTAACATGCATTTAATGCAAATTATTGATGGATTTTGAGGTCGAAGTCAAGGATCCGGTAGAAAAATGGTAGCAATAACTCAAAGTGGACATAGGAGAGGACTTATAGGAGGGAATCCCACTCATTTATTACTCCTCACTTTGAATTCCCCTTCATTTAGCTCGGAGTACAAGCAACTGAATCATGCACTAGAAGTCAGTCGAGCAAGTGGAGGATGACTGATGATTATCTCGAGTTTTGGGAGCCAAGCCTCCCTAATTTTAAGGAAGCTGTTGGTAGCTTCATTTGTATAAGTAGAGAGACCTAGGGCCTCACTAGGGTCGGATTTTTGCTTATGTAAACTCTGCTCAAATTTCGAGCTTGTTATTTTGTGACAGTTCATGTAATCTTGCTATTGTTTTGAAAATAAAGATGGAATCCTTTTTGAGCTAGCACTGAGTTACCTCAAAGGGATGAATCTCTTGGGTTAGGGCCCAATCCAAGTAGCCAAGCTCCTCTTTACTTGTATTTGTATGCTTTGTTTCAATTGGTAGATTAGTTTGTTGTTAGATGTATTTATCTTATGGTTAAGAATAGGTTGTTTTTGATGATTTAGTAGTTTACTTCCATTTGTGCTTTCTGTAGCAGGTTAAGCAGTGATAAAAAGAAGATTCAAAAGGCTAGAAATAGTGCCTTGGCCTCTTTTCCTCCCTCTGGGACCATGATATGAGGCAAAGACTCTCTTGCTACCCCAAAAACATAGATTTTCCTCCTTCATAGGACTTCTAGTGTTTGCAACTTTTAATACGTTAATAGTCCAGCTTTGATTTGCTTTAGATCTTCTTCATCATGCTCACTTCTTGATTTGCAATATTCTTCTTTCATGCTTTCCTTTCCTACAACATTTCTCAGCATTTCCTTTCATAGATCATAGTTTAGACCATTCTTATGCAAAACTCTGTTTGTCATAAATGCATTCATTTCACTTGTTGCTTGATTTCCTTGGTTAACTGTCAGTTTATATGCAGTAGATCTCTTCCAGCAGTAGGCCAACTTATTAGCAATGACACCCTCCATCTGATCCATGCCCTATAGGTCTCCCAAATCTCACCTCAATTCTGCCCTAGTTTCCTGCATTTTTCCATAGAACTTCTTCCTCTCTCCTTAAGCAAACCTAATCATCTTTCTCTCTCCTGGTAATTCATGGTAGACCTTAGGTGCCCTAACACCTCATTCCAACCTTCATCCACCTTTTCACCCACTGCTCTCGGCCTCCTCCTGTAGGCCTCCTGTAGTTTCCATGTTTCCTCCTGTAGATTTCCTATGTCCTCTTGTAGATTTTCCTGTAGGCTTTCTTTTGAAGGCCGAGTGTGGGAAAAGCCTCCAAAAGGCCACCCGAGACCTCCTAGGACCCATCCACATCATCCTACATCCTCTCAACTCCCAAAATCACCCTTCAACGCCACCTATTCACTGCCACACTCACACACAATAAATTACATGCATGTCAAATTCACATAAAAATACATAAAAATCCAAAAATGTGTTTTTTGCTTATGTACTTCCAGAAATAACATAGTTAGATGTTGTTTACTTCCTTGAGTAGGTAATGGCATTCCTTTCATGGTTTTCATAGTGCTTTCTGCAAAAGTAGAATTAGTTGGTTAATTCGAGTTTACTATGTTTGTTTTACATTAGTCTTTCTCCTTTCTGTAGTTAGAATATCATATGAAGAGTAATATTTTGTTTCTTTCATCATATATAGAGCTTCTTTTGGAATCCAGAGAAGTTGGCTTGAGCTCTGAGTGACCTTGTGCCGATTGACCAAGTGACAACCTGTAGTGAGAACTAGTACTTGTGCATACATCACCGATGCTTCCAAGTTTGTTATGAACTACCGGGTTGATAAGAGTAAAGTAGGCAACCTAGGAGTTGCAACATTATTGCTGCAATACTGGTTCTCACTAGTAAGCCAATAGATTCCCATGCTGAGTAAGAACTACACCCATAGCGTAGTTGGAGGCATCGGTTTCAATCTCAAATAGTTGTTGTAGGTCTGGTAATGTAAGCATTGGTGCAGAATAGAGGCGATTATTTAACTCAGAGAACATTGGTTGTTGGGTTTCTAACCAAAAACACTTTTCTTTCGATCCACCCTTGGTGACTTGACTTAAAGCCCAAGCGATATGAGAGAACCCCAATATGAACCTATGGTAGAAATTCACAAGACCCAAAAAGTTGTAGAGCTTTGTTAGAATGGTTGGGGTTGGCCAATCTCGAATGACTTGTATCATGGATGGGTCCACATGTACACCTTTCTCATCAATGATGTACCCTAGATATTGAACCTGGGTTAGGCCAAAGGTGCATTTCTCTAAGTTAGCACACAGCTTGTGTTGGCGCAGGGTTTGAAGGACCTATTGAATATGGTGGAGGTGCTCTTCCCAACTTTGGTTGAAGATCAAGATGTGATCTAAATACACCACCACGAATGCATTGGTGAAGGGTCACAAGTTGCCTTTGATCAGTCTCATGAAGGTTGCAGGGGAATTCGTCAATCCAAATGGCCTGACCAACCATTTGAAAAGGCCCTCCTTGAATTTGAAGGTAGTCTTCCACACATCAGAGGGTTCGATAGGCACCTGGTGATAACATGACTTCAACTCCATCTTACTGAAATATTTGTCCCCCTTGAGTTGGTCCAAAAGGTCATCAATCCACAAGATTGGGTACCTATTCTCGACAATGATCTTTTTCAGTGTCTGATAGTCAACACAAAGCCTCCAGGTCCCATCCTTCTTTTGTACCAATACAATCGGGCTCCCACAAGGTGATGATCTTAGCCTGATGCGCCCTTTCTATAATAGTTCCTGAATCTACCCCTTGATATCATCGTTCTACACAATAGAGCGTTGATAGATCGATCCATTGGGTAGTGACATGATTGAGGTCAAATTGATGGAGTGCTTGACCAGACAGTGCACAGGTACCCCTGTGGGTGAGGTGAAAATATCCTTGTACTCTTCCATGACCTTGCCCATCTGCTGCTACTATACCGAGAATATTTTCCTAGAAGTCATGGCCATAACGTTCTTCTTACCCTGGTGGAAAATCATAAGGAAAACAAATTTCCTAGTTTGGGAAATGATCTTACAACATTGCTTTGCAGTGATCAAAGAGATGGTGGTAGACAAGGCTACCTCCGATATCCTATACAGCTTATTAGCGAAATTAATAATCACAAAGGGAGGTCTAGACTCATATACAACATGTCGCTTCCACAAGTATGGTTGTTCTAACAATACATCAAAAACTTCAAGAGTAGAAAGATCACACATTACGTCATCCATGAAGGGCTTGATGCTGTAGGGATGGTGACACAGCTGGCTGATGCAAAGATCTCATCCTTGGTGAAGCCACTTGATGGTGTATGGTTGTTGATGTGTTGTAGTCTTTAGGCCCAGCTGCTTCACAACCTCTGCTGAAATGAAGTTCTTTTGGCTCCCGCTATCGACAATGAACTACAATGGAGAACCCTTCACCCACATCTATGAGTGGAGGAAGTGTTCCCCCTTCTCTGGTTCTCCAGTCTCAATCTTTTGGATCTTGGTGGTGGCCATGGTGGCACTGGGCTCCACATCAATGATTTGCTTCCCTTTGTTAGTTCCCTTATCGGGTTCTAATTTAGATTCAGAACCTTAATCTAATTCGGAAGCCTTCAACTTGGCCACCAATGACTGCTTTGCCCGACACTCACTTTTATTGTGAGTGGAGCTCTAATGGAACTCACAACATTTTCCTGTGTCGTTCTTTGTCTTCGAGGTGTTGTTCCTTGTTTGTGGCTTCAGCGGGCTGTCTTGGGTAGCACTGCCTTGTCTTGGTCCTTTGTTCTGTGGTTTTGGGGCACCTTTTCCTTGCTTTGGATTCGCATAGCCAAAGTCCTACTTCTTCTATTTAAACTTATGCTCAATCTTGATAGCATACAAATACGTCATTAGCGAGGAAATGTCCAGGAACTCCATCTCATCCTAGATGTACTTGTGTAGATAGTCACAGTACTTGCGTACCAAATTCCGCTCAGTATCCTTGATACCCAACTTCGTACGAAGGGTATGGAAAGTATTTGTGAACTTTGGCACATCTTGGTCCCTTTCATGTCGTAGTGTGGTCCATTTTATGTATTTTCCTTGATAGCTCCCGACAGGGTAATATTGTTCATAGATGGCATCTCAAAAATAATTCCAAGTGCGTGTGGCTGAAAACAATGAGGATTCATTCTCATCCTTTTGTTCATAGTAAGTTTCCCACCAGTCCTTGACATGTGGGGTGGCTTTAAGAAGTGAAAAAGTAATCTTTTCCCGATTCGAAAAGTCATCAACTGAAAAATATCCTTCCAATAGATTTAACCATTTATCTAAGGTGTATGCATTTATCAGGCCTTCGAAAATGGTAATATCAAAGTTAATGTGTACCTTAAAAGGAGTGGCGCCTCTAGACTGGTTGTTGGATGAATATACATCACTTGTGGGTAGTCGTTGAAGGATCTAGGAAAATTTATCCGTCATCGCCTCCTTCTGTCACTCTAAGGCTTCCTTGAGCAACATTTTGTAAGGATATCCTACCCCCTCGTATTTATTTTCTTCCTCCATGGGAGGTCTTTGGGTTTTGTGAGACTGATGTTGCAATTGTTCAACCAGATCAAGCCCTAACTCCTTATAACATGACCTCGTTGGGGACATGCAAAGAAAAACAACAAAAGAGCATACCACTCTTATACCACTAATCAGAACTTGAACAGAAATGCAAAAAATTACAGATATAATCATAAACAAAGAGATGCAGTAGAAAAACACTTCATTTCATTGACAGAAAAATATGGAACTATGCTCACAAACAAAATGGAAATAAGATAGCTTGGGCAGTGGTAACTTATCTCTGAGAAGCGATGTGGCGGATACATGCCTTTGAATTGTGTTATAATGAGGCTCAAGGGCCTATTTATTATTGGAAAACATGAGAAAACCCTAACAACAAGAGATGTAACACCAAGCGTTTCTGGGCCCCATTGGGGTTAGTTGGGAAGCCAACTTCTCGGGGTCGTAACTTGGTCATATTATCTCCATTTGGCGCATACTATACCTTGTTGGAAAGGTCTCTATGAGTACTACAGGTTTCATCGCAAGCCCCTACCAATAGTAGTGGGCGTGTTGGGGACCTAAAAAAAATTGTTTAAGGGGTAAAAACTGCTCTGAAAGTTCATGACCCGAAAATCAGATAAAAATAGTAAATGATGAAATGAAAAAGGAAATAGATGAAACTGATTGGGGGGTCTAGGTGGAATAGTTGGGTGGCCACCAATATCCACCTGGATCATTCATCCCCCCTTAGGAAGCAATAGTCCCCATTGCTTGTAGAGCCTCCATGAGGTGAGGAAATTTTTGTTGAACCTGGTCCTTGGTGAACCACTTGCCTCGGTGAAGGAGTTGGCTTGCTTTGACAACTCGATATAGTTGTATCTTCTGTTGGCAAGTGTTCTTGATCTTTGTGTCCATGATATGATCAGTTGTGACATGTTCCATGCAGTCCGAGTTGAGCTCTATTGGTGTGAGCTCTTCTGCAATGTCAGATGTGTCCAACAATGGTGGAAAGTATGGTCGAAAGTGATCTACATTGAACACTAGGTGCAAACCAAGGAATGGTGGGAATCTCAGCTTGAATACATTGTCACCTACAACTTTGGTGACGGTGTATGGCCCATATTCGAATAGATGAAGCTTGCAGTGGAGTCTAGCAAGGTGCTCCTTCTACAAGTGTAGCCAAACTTTGTCACCCACCTAGAACTTGTGTGGCACTCGATGCTAATCATGGCACTACTTATACTTAGCATTAGCTCTATCCAATAGATCACGGACCTACTGGCAGATGTGTTGAAGGCACTGAATGAAGTTGTTAGCCATTTCAACTTCAGACTGAATGTAAGCCGAATCTACCTGAGGGGCTGCAAATGGTATGGCCACATCAATGGGGCATAATGGTTGAAATACCAGCCCTACCTGAAAGGGGTTGTGGCTTGTTGAGTTCTGGAGAGCTATGTTGTAGCTGTGCTGGACATAAGGGAGACTTTCATCCCACATTCATGGATGCTTCGAGTTGTACATGCACAGAATGTGTACGATCATCCTGTTGACAACCTATGTTTGGCCATCAATTTGGGGATGGAAACCCATGGACTTAGTAACTTTTGTATCCAGCATCGATCAGAGACTTGACCAAAATGCACTCAGGAATTTGTTATCTCAATCTAAGACAATGGACTGTGGGATCCCAAATCGTACCCATACTTGCTCAAATAAGACCTTAGCAATGGCCTCAGTTGTGATACTCTTCTTGTCGGTCGTCATGATGGCCATCTTGGAGAATCTGTCGACAACCATGAAAATGAAATCATTGCCATGCTTAGTAGAAGGAAGGTCTGACATGTAATCCATGGAGATAGATTCCCAAGGTTGGCTAGGAGTAGGTAGAGGAGTATACATGCCTTGCTTCTTGATTGTTGGTTTGGAAACGGTGCAGGATGTAATGTACTTCCCAACATCTTGACGAAGTCTCGGCCAATAAAAATACTTTTTCAATACCACCACTATTTTATCTACTCTGAAATGTCTAGCAACCTGAATGTAGTGCTCCTGACAAATCATCTTGACATGTTCACTTGAAGGAACAAATATGTGTCCCAACAAGCATAACAGTGCATCCTGAAGGTGAAAATTTGTAACTTGTTTCCCTTCCAAGAGTGGTTGGTATATGCTGCTAATTTATGGATTGCTCTTGTAAATATGCGGCCACCCCGATGTCTCATGCCCACAAGAGTCAAGTGTAGTGATCAACGCCGTGACCGGTGGTCGGCTGAGGAAATCAACAACATTATTGGTGCTTCCCTTCTTATACTTAATGTTCAAATGGAACTATTGCAAATAGGTGGACCATTTTGATGGTGATCATTCTGCAACTTCCCTTGTGTCTGTATGAATTGTAGAGGTCTGTGGCCTGTGCGAATGACCGTTTCTTTCCCTAGAATGTAAGTGCTTCCCTTCTTATACTTAATGTTCAAATGGAACTGTTGCAAATAGGTGGACCAATTTGATGGCAATCATTTTGCAACTTCCCTTGTGTCTGTATCAACTGTAGAGGTCGATGGCCTGTGCGAATGACCGTTTCCTTCCCCAGAATGTAATGCTTCCATTGATAGTAGGCCTTCACAATGGAATAAATTTATTTTTCATAAGTGGGGTACTTTCATACTATGTTTGAAAGTGTCTCACTATGGTAAACCACTAGATGCCCATGCTAAGTAAGAACCACACCACTATCATAGTTGGAGGCATCTGTCTCAATCTCAAATGGTTGTTGCATGTCTGGTAATGTGAGCACTGGTACAAAACAAAGACAATTCTTTAGCTTAGAGAATGCTTGTTGTTAGGTTTCCAACTAAGAAACATTTTCTTTCACTTTTCCCTTGGTGACTTGACATAACGGCTAAGTGATATGAGAGAACCCCAAAACAAACCTACAATAGAAATTGGTAAGACCCAAAAATATGTGGAGCTCTATTAGAGTGGTTGGGGTTGGCCAATCTCGAATGACTTGTATATTTGATGGGTCCACATGTACACCATTCTCATCATTGATGTACCCCAAATATTGAACTTGGGTCAGGCCAAAGGTGCATTTCTCCAAGTTAGCACATAGCTTGTCGGCATAGGGTTTGAAGGACCTGTCAAATATGGTGGCAATGATCTTCCCAACTCTGGCTGAAGATCAAGATTTCATATAAATACACCACTACGAATACATTGGTGAAGGGTTACAAGATGTCCTCCATTGGTCTCATCAAGGTTGTAGGGGCATTCATCAATCCGAACGACATACCAACCATTGGAAAAGGCCAGCCTTGGATTTGAAGGGAGTCTTCCACACATTTGAGCTGGTCCATAAGGTCATCAATCCATGGGATTGGGTACATACTGTAGACAGTGATCTTGTTTAGCACTCGATGGTCAATACAGAGCCTCGAGGTCCCATCATTCTTTTGTACCAATACAATTACGCTCCCACAAGGTGATTAGCTTGGCCCGATGTGCCCTTTCTACAATAGTTCCTAAATATTCCTTCTGATCTCATCATTCTCCAGAATAGAGTGTCGATAGATCGTTCCGTTGGGCACAGGTGCGCCCGGGGTCATATTGATGGAGTGCTTGACCTGATAGTGTAGAGGTACCCCTATGGGTGAGGAAAAAATATCCCTATACTCCTCCACGACCTTCTCCATATGTTTCTACTGTGCAGAGGAGCCCTGCATGGAAGTCGTGGCCACAACGTTCTTCTTCCCCTATGGGTGAATCATAATGAAAAAAAAATCTTGCTTTGGGAAATGATCTTACTGCATTGCTTTGCAATGATTAAAGAGATGGCGGTAGGTAGGGCTACCTCCGGTATCCTGTACAACTTATTAGCTAAAGTAATAATCATAGAGCGAGGTTTAGACTCATATACAACATGTTGCTTCCACAAGTATGGTTATCCTAACAATAAATCACAAACTTCAAGATGAGAAACGTCACATGATACCTCATCCTTGAAGGGCTTGATGTTGTAGGAAAGGTGACACTTCTAACTGATTCGAAGATCTTGTACTTGAACAATGTAAACTTTGAAACGGGAACTATAAACTCAAAATAGGAACTCTGGCCAAAAAACCCCGAAAAAACATCAAAAACAGTGCTAAAAACGAAAAATGTGTATACTGGAACGATGTTTTTATTTTTTAGGCGTCAATTTTGAACATTTTTTAAAAATGGCTGTGACTATGAAATTTACTATGAAATTTTCATGCTAAATATAGCTTCAAAACAAAAGTGATGATACTAGAACAATGATTTTTTTTTTTAGGGTCAATTTTCAAAAATTTAAAAAAATGCTAGTAAAACCAAATTTTTATGTGTCAAACAAAGTTGTTTATGAGGAAAAAACACATTAATGTTTTTGGTAGAATATCATTTTTCTTTCTTAAGTATAAATTCAACATGTTTTCAACAATAACATGCTAGATACAAAATAAATTGAAATTTTTTCAACTATAAAATTAAAAAACCATGACATTATGAACAAATTACATCACTAAATGAATTCAAAAGTCATTATTTGTATACTAAATAAAACATACATTATATATATAATTTAATATTGCATTGAAGATATTTTAAACAATAAAATTTATCATAATTAAGACATATAATCTAACAACATAAAAATGCCTCATAACTTCTCATTTAACACCATATGGAAAACATTAATTTTATTTGAAGATACGATGCATACATCAGTTATATAAATTGTCTTAAACAATTATTCAAAATCACTCATATTTTCTTGCACACCATCAGAATTCACATCTTTGGATGAGTGACTAGATGTTGACGAAGATGTTCCATATTCTTTTCTTTCATCAACTAGTGCCCCATCTGAGTCCACATGCATGCCCAACATTTCAGGTTTCAAAATTCTTCTAGATCTACAACTGGTTTCAGCTGACTCCCATGTCAACACTATTCCTTCTGGTAACAACCTTCTTAGAATCTCTATCGTCTTGAAGCAAAGAGTTCCTCTCTTTGTTAAATTGAAGTCATAAACAAGTATGTCAACATCCTACAATTTTAATATGTCTGTGCGGCGACGATTTATATTTGTACCCTTTCTTTTTCTCTTTTCGCCATTTCTTTTTGTCAACTACCATCTCTGGCTTATACACACCATTGAATGGGTGTGTATTTGTGGCATACCAATGTACTTCAACACTTGTAGCATCCTCATTTTCTATAAAGACCTTTATAACTTTAGCAACCCATAATGGATAGCCATTGGGATCTCCATATGCTAGCACTGCAATCATGCAACCCTCCTTATTATCCTGTACTGAACCCCTATAAAGGTCTTCCATTGCTTCACATTGTGCACGAGATCTTCTGGAACAAATATACATCTCTCTTTCTGCTGCCTATGAAGAATTAATAATACCTTGAGATTGTTGCTGTTCAACAATGTTTATTTCCTCGTGTTCATTCAACACATTTTGTGGCCAAATAAATGGATTTTTCAAATGTATATCTTCATTTTTTTTTGTTGAAATGATATCACTTTGATTGTTGAAAAATGACTCCCACCAAACTGAATTAGCAATGTCAAAGTACTCATATGTATATCCAATACATTTTTTAATTTCTTCCAGGCAATCAGAACAATTTATATCTCTATTCTGTCTTCGTGCATTTTGAACTTCACCAAATGATTGTAATAACAATATTTTTTATGCAAATATTGGATGATCTAGAATGAACTTCAAAAATTGAAAACCTGATGACGGTGTCCATTCTGCAGTAGTTGAATACTTCTTGCCCCATATTAGTGTTTTCCCATCAATTTTTTTTATACGAAATTGATGTTGGAAGCTAACGTCCTTAATTTGTTCAATGCATTTCCCCTCACCATATGATCCTAGAATAAACCTTCACATGTCAACAATTTCTTCCAATAGATCAGAGGTAGGCTCTGGCATGTATGATTTCTTAATACATTCAATTAGTGATGGCAAGCTACCAACTTCCTTCCTCCTCAATGTGACTGAAAAACTATTGAACATCTGATCAATATGGTCATGAGTGTGCCCAACAAGAAGGAAACCAACCTTTACCTTTTGAAAAATTCTCAATTCAACAAGCATGTTTAGATATCAAAAAACAACCTAATTTTTGTTTTCACGGCAAGTGTTGTCCAATTGTAGATACAAAACTTCAAAAAGATTACCAGACCAATGAGAAATCACATCATGAATTATGGTTATGGTCATATTTGCATCATTATGAATATTTGGGGCTATGAAGTACACCCTTGGCAACATTTTCCCATTGAAGACAATACAACCGACCAAGTGAAACTGAATAAAATTTTCCTCCTGTAAATTTTTGGGTGTGCGAACAAATGTGGTAAATGTGTTTTCTTCTGGTCCATACCATGAATTATCAAACCCAAATATTTATTCAGATTATCATAACACTTATTTCAATGCTTGTACAACTTCTTCCTTTCGTTTGTTTATTGCTCGTGATGCTCCTGAAGTTCTTTGACAATTAAATCTACACAACATAAAAGAAATTCATTAAGAAATATATTTTCAAAGTTGATGAATATACAATTCTAAAAGTTAAAGTTATGAATGCTTACCTCATTCTGAGCCTTCACATTTGTCCCTTTTTTATTTAAGAGAAGCACATGTACAACAAATCCCCATCCTTGTCTTCTTAGGAATACAGACATTGTTGAATTCTTTCTTCCATACCTTCACAAAATATTGATATGTAATAAACTGGCCATGTCCTCCAGCACCTTCTGCATATTCTTTGTATAAGTTGTAGATTTCTCATCTTGAAAAATTATCTGGAATATGTATTGTCTCTCTATTTAGCATACACTCTCCATGCTTTGAAAAGAAATCTTTCATCCATGACATTGCAGTATTTGATAATGGCCCAAACCATCTTTTATGACATACTTCTAATAAAATGTGGGATCCTTTTCCAAATTTTCTTGAATTCTCGAGAGACGAAAATTCCCAATCAAATGAAACGTTTTGAAAGATTTTCTACACATAACTAAATTCCTAATATGGTAATCATAACCTGACAATGTAGATTGTATGCACCCAACCAAATATGAATTTTGCATGCTTTTATTCATTGAAAAATATCTGTTTTTGCTTTCTAATGCAAATGTGAAATCCATATGTTTCAAGCAATTTTTTTGCCAACATTCACTTGAAATGAGAGCATTGATAGAACTTCTTATCATCAGATATGTTGCTCTACCCCTTGTATAACTAGAACAACTTGCATTGATACGAAAAGGTATTCTCCTACTCCTCGATACAATATTTCTTGGCAACATATCCATCATTGGATCATCATTTGTATAAGGAGTTTCATCATCATTAAGAGGAATGTTATCCACACTATGATTAGCTATGCTTTTCAAATATTGACTTGGAGGATATTCTTCATCTTCCCCTTCTTCAGTGCTACTGTCATAGTCCTTATAATTCGGACTGAATGGAAAATTTGACTTGATGTTTAATGGATATTCTTCCTCATGTGTATTGTTAGTGCTACTCTCATAGTCCATAGAATTAGGACTACGTCGAAAATGTGACTGTTTACTTATTGAAGATGCTACATCCTGTCCTTTGTCACTACTACCTTTATACTCATTAGAATTAGGACTAAGTGCATCATCATGTCCTTCATCACTGCTGCTCTCATAGTCTTTAGAATTAGGACTAAAACGACACTATGACACTCCATTCTTTTGAAATTCATCATCACGCTCTTCATAACTGTTGTTGTCATAGTCCTTAGAATTATGACTAAGTAGACACCGTGACACTCCAATCTTTCGAAATTCATCATCCTGCTCTTCATCACTACTGCTCTCATGGTCCTTAGAATTAGGACTAACTGGACACTCCATACTTTTGAAATTCATCGTCATGCTCTTCATCACTACTGCTCTCATAGTCCTTAGAATTAGGACTAAGTGGACACTTTGACACTCCATTCTTTTGAAATTCGCCATCACGCTCTTCAAAACTGCTGCTCTCATAGCCCTTAGAATTAGGACTAAGTGGACACTATGACACTCCATTCTATTGAACTTCACCATCATGCTCTTCAAAACCGTTACTCTCATAGTCCTCAGAATTAGGACTAAGTGGACATCGTGACACTCCATTCTTTTGAACTTCACCATCATGCTCTTCATCACTGTTGCTTTCATAGTCCTTAGAATTAGGACTAACTGGAATCTGTGACTCTTTATGTATTTGAAATTATCCACCCCCTTTTTCATCAATGCTGCTCTCATAGTCCTTAGAATCAAGACTAAGTGGAAGAATTGACTTTCTATTCATAGTGGAAGAATTCCCGCTATATTCATCAATATGAATAGAGTTGTTACACGATGAAGATGTTGATGGTGTATAAATCAAAACTTCACTATCAGAAAAATCCATCCCTTTCAAATAGAAGATGTTGAATAATACAAATGGAGACTCTCCTAAAGATATTATATAGCTTAAAGAATGAAATTTTCCCTCCAAAAACATTCCCTCCAAAAAGTTTCGCGAAAATATTTTCCTCCAAAAATTTTCGCAAAAATATTTCCCTCCAAAAAGTTTGTTAGATTTATTTACCTTCATTATTTTATTCTACAATTTATTGAAAAATGTAAACTAATTTTTTTTATGAAATAAATCACTAAAATTAAAATTGTAAACTACAATTTCTACATTAATTATTTTAATAGTTAAAGTATATAATATTTACTAAACAATTGAATTTTTCTTTTAAATTTTTATAATATATTCTAAAACAAATTATTCCCACGTTCAACCCATTGTAAAACAATTCTACAATATTTGCTTGATAATATTTTAAAACAAATTATTCCACATTAACTGTACGGTAAAACATCTCTGTAATTTCACTTATGTATTAAATTTTAGTATCACTATTACTCACATCACATCCAGGTTTTCTGAAGTTCGTTGAAAGACTCGTGAGTTTGTGGAGCAACTATATTGCTATCAATAACATATTTAATGAAGAATTCTCGCCATTGAAAGGTAAGTTACATTCTTTTCCTTGAAAATTTTCATATTAAATTAATTTAATGAAGAAGAATGTTTTTTTAAATTAATATTTTTTCTGAGCCAAAATAACAATCACGTCCATCATGAGCAAGGTGGGCTCGATCAAACTCAATCACCCAATAGCTGTGGGTGGGCCACCGTGGTGTCGCGCGGTGGGCAGGGGGGTCGAGTGTGGTGTGACGGCATGGGGGGCTAGGGTGTGAGGGTTGCAGTGCCCACCCCAGAGGCTCGCTCGCCTATCATGAGGGTTGGGTGATTCTCAAAATCGCGCAACCCCCGCGGCGGGTGGGCGAGCTACCGGGGTGGACACCGCAACCCTACTTGCTCCCTATCACCAAACCCCCCTCTCGACACTCTGACCCCCTTCAACCACACCCCGTGCCTTTG
>APFE030330410.1:54824-74850 GCA_000404065.3 Pinus taeda
CCTGCCCCACCATCCCTCACCTGACATCCCGCCCGGCTATCCACCCTGCCCCACCATCCCTCACCTGACGTCCCGCCCGCCCATTAGGGGTGGCTAGGCAATTCTGGTAATACAAATAAAAAATTTATGATATATTTTCGTTGTTAATTTAAGTTAATATGTTTTTGTTATTTACTGATTTATGTGTTTCTATTTTTCAGGAATATGGCATCAAAGAAAATTTCTGTGAATCATTCTGGACCAAAGACTCTTAAAGGTGCATCTTCAAAAAACATTGGTGAACAAACTCCACCTGAGCTCATGGCTACAAATCTTTCAAGTGCCTCATGTGATAAGAAGATAATTTTAGACTAGAAGAATTCAAAAGAGGTGAAGTTTCCATTAAGAGTCTGGTATGTGAAAGAAAAAGAAAGCACAAATATGAATATATATCTATATATTGATATACCGAATGATAATGGAAATTTTGAGGTGATGGGAAGAGTCATAGATATGTGTTCGGTACCTAACACCGAAGTTGTTTACATACTCATAAAAGCTCTGAAGTTTGATGAAAGGATTAAATACCGACTCTCAATTCATTGTATGACACGAGAGAGGTATCTGCAAAGTTGCGTAAACAAATTGTAAATGAGACGACACAAAACATCGTAAGTATTATTATTTATATTTCTATTTTGCGTTCTTGAAAGTGTCTCGCTATATTTTTTTAACTTTGTTTTTATTGACATATGATATTTTGTTTGGCAGAATTTTGTTGAAAGTTGTTCAATTAGGTTAGGAGGCATTCATTTCATAGAGCATGATATCATGAAAGTTGTTAGCAGTTTTTACTCAGTGTTAAAAGAAGACATGGAAAACAAGCGAAATGTATTAATTGACGATACTACAAAACTACATCCAAAGAATCAGAGAAAAAGGCCTCTGGCGGATAAATCTAGTAAGGGTAAACAAGTTACTTTTGAGGACGATGAAGTTGAAACTGACAATGAAGCGTATGTTTCCATTAGTGAAGATGACATTGGAACTAAGAAAAGTCGTAAAAGACCAAAAGTAACAATGCCCAATAATAAATCTGTTGAGAATGTTATGACGAAGAAAAGTAAAGTTGAAGAATTTGAAGTATTCATTACTAGCAGTCGAGAACCTAGTGAAACTTCGAAAGAAAGCAGAGAAATCATTACACCAGGAGCTGATTTAGATGATGGCATTATCAAAACAAAACAAAATGCCATTCGACAGAATTTGAAAAAGAGAAACTTAATTGATGGTGGTCATACATTTCAGCTTAATGTCAGGCAAACCTATAAGGCAAGTGAAGGACAATGTCAATATCAAGTCAAAAAGCCACATCATCTGCATGTTCACAACTTGAAGACATTGATGAGGTACAATCCATATGCTCATGTGGTTAGTTATATGTGCTTCATGTTGATCCACTTCAAGTTCCCAACAAAGAAGCATTTGATAAGTCAAAATGTTTTGAATACAATTATTATGTGCTTGGGGGGAACCATTCTGTAGAAGCTCAAAGACATGGAGGAATATCCTAATAACCGACGTTTTGAAACAATGAAATGTATCATTTATGCTAGTTTAAATGAATAGAAGCAAAGTTAGTGGCATGGGATCATAATTCGGATAATGAATATAGGATGTCTATGACTTTCATCCAAAGGGTTAGATTTATTCATAGTGACTTTCAAGAAAAATTTGTGTGGGGATAGGACAAATGTTACTGTAGATTTCTGAAAGGAATGTTGTATGGAAACAAACTATCAAATTAAAGAGAAAACCAATTCAAAAGGTGCAAAAGACAACAAAAATAGTGATTTATTCAGAGGTGTTGATAACATTTTCCAACTGGCATTTAGAACTGGAGATTTTTGGAAGTTGATTAATGAGATTTTTAGCATGTGGGAAGACATTGGCATTAAAAACCAAAGGGTCAAAAAGTCTAAGCCATTGATATATAGCAACAATAAATTAGTTCCTGAACTGAAGTAACTTCCAAATGATATGACTATCACGCCTTGGAGGGCGATGCAAGGAGTGAAAGATGAAAAAATTGTCAAAACAATATTATCTCATGTGAGGTCAAAGGAATTATCATTGGAGGAAATGTCTGAAGAATTTCAAAAGTAAGTTTGCTGAATTATTTTTATTTATTTCTAGATTATAGTTATCTTTTAAATAAAACATGTTGTTCTTGGTAGTATTTGTTATACATATCATTATATTAACTTCTTACTTTTTCTATGCAGTCACAAATTTTACATGAAAATTCAAGAACAAATGGTTAGATTGTTGAGTGAAGATAGTTGGGATGATGTTGTACGCAACTATCTAGATTCAAGTTTTACATCAACATTAAAAGCATTTTATCTTGCATTTAAAAAAGTATCTTTATTTATACATTCATTTTTATTCATTTGTGGACTATTTTTAATTTATGACTTACACATATATTTGTTTATTTTATAAAATATGAGGAAGGAAGATAATGGAGCACCAGATAGTTTCAAGACCTTTATTGAAAAAATAAAGATCGAAAGACTGAGGAAGCAACGTATTAAGAATGTTGAACTTGATCCAACTCTTAATCATTTCATTTGGAATGGGCTAGACACTATTCAATATCAAGTAGTACAAGGTGATTGCGAAGACATTTCTAAACTCATATCGAAAAGGGATTATGCCCTCGTTATTGCAGATATTCCCCATGGTTTCAATGTTCCAAACATTTACTATGATAGTGACCCTTATACTTATCAAGCTCTTAATAAAGTGCTTGCTAGATTTGTAGAAGTGACGTCATCACCATTATGGAGATTTGTGACATTTAATTTAGACACACAATTGGCAATGATATTGTCAAGCTTCAAGGGGAAAACAAATTCAAAGATGCAGCTTACATGGTAAGACGTTTAAAATGTATATTTGATTAATGTTGAAAAATTCGTTTATGTATAAGTTAATTGAACTTTTACTATTTCATGTTACATGCAAAAGTCAAATCTTCTTAACAATGAAGATCAAGAATTTATAAATGATTGTGAGTTCATTCATATTAATAGTTGGGCAAAAGATGATAGCCATATGTCTATGATTTTTAATTGGGTGGATGAAAAGAGTCATAGCCAAATACAGACTTATGATGTTGTTGTGAGAAAACTAACATATGAAGACAAAGAAACAAAAGGAGAGATAGTTAACATTTATCAAAAACCACAATTATTGATTGACTATCTTATAGACATATGTTCAAATGAAGGAGATTGGGTTCTCGATTTATTTTCTGGCTCAGGTAAGTTTTATTATATGGAATTGAATTTCAATATGTTATTTTTTTAATATGTCATTGTACTAATTTAATTCATTATTTCTTTTGTACTTGATAATTAGGTACAACACTAGCATGTTGCATTTAAAAAGGAAGAAATTTCATTGCAATTAAGAAATATCCATTACAGTGCAATTTCATTCAGAAAAGAATTAATGCTCTTCAATTTCTTCCAGATGCAATGCAAGAAATTGGGTTGAAGAAAGGGGACTTTAGTGAATCACGTGTGGCAAAAAAGGCAAAGGAACTCCAACCACCATTACATGGAATGTTTGGAAAAACATACATTGGGAGATTTGCAGACATCAAAGATCCATTAGAAGAGGAAAATGAGCAAAAGAAGCAGAGAATATTGTGGAAGAAGACAATGATGAAACTCTAGAGGATGAAGTGTTTGGATTACGTGACATTGTTGATTAAATTTAAGTTATTCTTGAAAATCAAGCTTTGCAATGTCTTGACTTTGACATTTTATGAGAAGAATAATCAATCAATTAAGGTTGTTATGTGTTCAATATTTGTAATATATGATTTTCACATTGATTTATAAGTTAATCATTATTTTTTGAAAAAAAAGTGATTATTATTATTTTTTGACATGAAATTCATTAACCATTTTTAGTTAAAATTTTCATATAAAAATTGTGATTTTGACATGTCAATTCTAACAAAAAATTATCGAAACGTGCAGTTTTTTTGTTATATATATGTTAAAAATGGTTATTTTTATGTCCATTGTTAAAAAATATTGTTTCTTAGAAACAATTATTTCATGTGGATTGAAAAATTAATTAAGGATGTATAAATACGTAGATTATCGAAAATTCAGAGGTCTACATGCAAGAACTTTCCATATCAAATGTAAGGCTCAAGCATAAACCAGATCAGCTGGTATGGGCCTACACTAAATCTGGTAGTTATTCTCCAAAATTTGGATATAAGTTTCTCATGACCAAAAAAGACTGGGAAGACCCGGATTGGTGGGTGAAATCGATATGGAAGCTAAAGTGCCCCGCTAAAGCAAAACTATTTTTCTGGTGTATTTTGAAAAGGAAAGTCCCTACATCGGACATTCTACAAGCCAGATTTAAACAAGGGCCGGGAAGATGTCCATTATGCAAAAATGATTTAGAAACTATGGCACATTTGTTCATTGGCTGTCCTATAGTCAAAAAAGTATGGTTGGAGGTGGCTAAGTATATTCAACTATCAATATCCTGGGAAGGAAACCATATTGCCGAAGTCTGGCACAAGTGGTGGCACCAAATCTCAGTTAGGAAGCTAAGGAATTTGCCTCCTATCATTTGCTGGGGCATTTGGATTGTAAGGAATAGAAGCATTTTCCAGGAGCAGGAAACATCTATGGAATCAATTGTTGCTTCATGTTCGTCTATCTACACAAATATCCCGGATTCAGAGGAAGAAAAGGAGCCACAGAAGGTTGAAGAAGAACAAATTAATGATGGAGCACCTTGGGCTTACTTTGATGGAGCCTCCCAAAATAATAAAGCTGGAGCAGGCATAGTCATCCACATAAACAAAAGTCACTCTCTAAAAGCTTCCATAGGTTTGGGAAGTGGATCCAACAACTATGCAGAACTATCTGCCCTCAAGCTACTTTTATGCTGGCTGATACACAAAAACACCCTCACAGTTCAGATTTTTGGGGATTCATTAAATGTCATCAAATGGATAAATGGTCAAAGAAGTTGTCAGAATTATATTTTGCATCCTCTTTTAGAAGAAATTCAGCTCCTGAAATTATCTTTTAATTCTTTTTCCATTTATCATACAAGGAACGGAATGACATGGTAGACAAGCTTTCTAAAGATGGTCTTCAACAAGTTCTGGGCAGCTGGAAAATAGTGGAAGAAATCAACAAGGAAGACCATTTCTCGGACCAGCCGCCTTATGCCCGAAATGTATAATCATGGCTGATGGCTGATCTGACATCACTGTTTTTGTTTTTATGAACATAAATAGGAAAAATGTTACTTGTTTTTGTTTGTCCTTACATGCAATCTTTTCCATCTAGGGCTGTTTTCCTTGATAGAGGAAGCCCGAAAAAAGAAGAATGATGTTGATTCCAGTTATCAAACAGGAGAAACCATGGCTACGTTTTTTGAAAATATGGATTGTTATCTCCTCTTATGAAGAGGCCAAGCTCAGTTTCTGAACAGTATTTTGCATGCTTACTGCAACGGAAGCTATAGAATGTATATGTAACTTTTTATAGTAATAAAAAGTTCATTTTTTTCTCGGGGAAAAAAAAAAGAAGAAGAAGAAGAAGAAGAAGAAGAAGAATAAAGAAGAAAAAAGAAGATTATCGAAAATTCAAAATATCGACTTTCTAATTTAAAAATGCGAAACAATAAAAACCTCACTACAAAAAAATTAAAATTAAAATAAAAAACAAGAAAATATGAAGAAAATGACCACTTCAAAAACTATCAAATTTAGAAAATAATTATTTAAATTTCATACATTAGAAAATTTAAAGTCAAAATATAGGTCTTTTAAGAAAAGGGTGTGATGCATAAAACTCGTTTTTTTAAATCAGCATGAAAATCACTACCATTCTAAAATGTAATGTACATAAAAAAATTTGAACTGCCAAAAACGATGTTCTAAAAAAAACATGTGTGTTCTGCATCACCCCTTTCAAAATCAGGTCACTTTTTTGCTATCTCTACGAAACGGGTAACCGTTTCAGTTCCCGTTTCAAATTTTACACTGTTTTTGTAACGAACTTTCAGAACTATCAGTTTTCAAACTATTATAACTTTTGATTCCTTAGGAGATTTTCAAGCTTTCATATACCATTGGAAAGATATTTTCGATATATATATCCATTTATGTAGTTTGTAGGAGAATCTAAGATAATATTTTAAGGCATAAATTTCTTCAAATATATGCTCCATTCACCTTTATCATCAATGACAACATTGTCTAGCAATATTTTTGAAACTATCTTTGACATCAATAATATTTTCCATCCAATGACAACACCTTTGACATCAGTGACAACTTTTATAAAAAATATCCCAAGGGGGTGGGAGGGATTATTACAATTCCTTTTCCACAAGGTGTTTTTACTTATTGTTGGAGTAATTAGGAAAAGTTGCCTACTATAGTAAACAAATAGAATAATGTCTTCCAAATATTTTAGAATTAATTTACCTTAAAATGGTCAACATATAAAATTTGATCCTCTATAGGAACTTATTCTTCCATGTTAAGTGACAATAAGTGATCTATCCATATATTATGTTGTCATGGTTTAATATTCACTATCTTTGAGTTGTTGATGTTGACATTTTCGAACTAGAATATACAATCCATCTTTAGGATACAAACATAACTATAAATAATGTTGCAAAGGAAACGTCATAAGCTGGTACCATATGAAAAAAACATAGATGAAGAGTGATGTGATATGTTATGTGATCTAAATGTATCCAAATGTTAGTAAAAGAGAAACCTTAATATTCTTGCCATTGGGTAACCTTTTATTACTGGGATGTCTATCTTTTTGTGAAGATATAAATGAAGAATTAAAATTTTACATATATAAATGATGGTAAATTTGAGGTGCAAATGCCAACTTATGTTATTGTTAAATTAATCTCTAGAATTGAATTGAAAAAAGTTTCTTATATTAATTTACAAACACAACTCTACTTTTAAAAAAATAAGGACAAATCATAAACAATTTATTCCTCCCATGACGCTTATGGAACTACTTCCAAAAGTAGGAGTTACATTTTCACTTATAAAGGATCAATGAAATGATCCATATACATTTTATAAATATATAAACTCCAAAAAAAACCTAGCACTTCTAGGTGTTGAGTAAATCACCAATGTACAAGAAAGATTTTTAAAACACTTTACATAACACATGAAACCATGCTTCTTGGAACTAATAGAACAACCATATTATTATTATACACTTTTGACATTACAATTTAAAAAGAAAATATGTATTGATTAAAAGAAATCATTTTGAGTCAAAATATTAGAAACTACGATAAGACCATATCATATAAAGTGTGTTATCTTATTATACGTGTCTATCAATAATCCTGGGCACAAGATGTTCATGAGCATGTAGAATTAGTTTTATGTTAATGTTAATTTTAATAGACAAAAAAAAAAAAAAAAACATGCATTTCTAGCAGGGCAAATCAATAATGCTTGGGTCAAATTTCAATTTAGACATCAAATTGATAAAGTAAGATAAATCTTAATGGTTATCTATAAAATTTGGAAGGATTTTTTATAAAAGGAATTGTAGGGTGAAGGTGTTATAGACCCTTATAAACAAACACAACACAACACATTATAATACACTTATTCATGTATTTAGAATTACGTTAATTGAGATTGTTGATATTGTATTTGTTACACATTCAAGCAAAGGAAGTGTGTTGCGTTAGATTGTTATAATTGTACTTGTTTTGCTACACATTGCCTCTCTTTCATTCACACTTATACTCTCAAATTATTAGCAAGCTAAATTTATTCATATCCTTAAATATGAATGCAACTGTAGTCTATACATTGTAAAATTCTTGGTGTTAAACAATTATCTTCAAACACAAGTTTCTTCAAAGAAATGCTTTTCAGTTTTGATGAAATTTAAGATGTGTTGGTGGATTTGAATATTATTGGATTGTGTACATGGTTTTGAGCAGGAAGTGTATAATAACATTTAGTTTATCTATAACAAAACACATTTCCTTAATAAGGGTTCATGTAGCTTTAAATAAATTTACAAAGTAGTTAATGTCAAGACGAGGGGATCATGAGTTTATATCTCTCGCTTTATGCTTAAAAAAAAAATCTAAAACCCCTTTTGTGCATATATGCTATGAAGAATCTTGTTCATGCATTCAAATTGCATTACCCTACCTACAGAGTCAAGCCATAAATAGCATCTTACTATGTTCTTGATGAATGCAACCCCAATCTATTAATTTTTTATGAACAATCTTGTTGATGCATTAAAATTATATTACTCCACATACATTCTCAAGCCCAAAATAGCATCTCTACTCTGTTCCTAATTAATGCAACCCCAATGTACACATTATAAAAATTTTGGTGTTAAATAATTATCTTCAAACACAAGTTTCTCAGTTTTGATGAAATTTAAGATGTGGTGGTGCATTTGAATCTTGTTGGACTATGTACATGGTTTTGAATAGAAAATTAATAATGAAATTCAATTTATCTATAACAATTGCATTAATTATGGGTCAACTAGCTTTATACAAATTTAGAGAGAAGTTGATGTCAAGATGAGAGGATCATGAGTCTGGACACCTCTCTTTAATAAAATCAATTGTACAACCTGTTATGTGCATATTCTATGAACAAACTTGTTCATGCATTTTAATTGTATTCCTCCACCTACAGTCGCAAGCCTCAAATAACATCTCTGTTCTATTCTTGATACTGTCAGTGACTTTATGCCCAGCCAAGCAGGTAAATCTTAGTAAACATCATGAAAATAAGATGCCATATCACCAATCTTGATACTTTTAAAGAGAAGTTCAAAAAAAAAACAACAAAAATTCACAAAAGCATGTTTGCTACACTTTTTCGTCTTTATACTAGTACCACCAATGTTCTTTCTCTTAAGTCTCAGCCCCACCTTCAGAGCATCATGAAACTATTTATATATGCATAAAATAAACGTGGGAATATCATGCTCAAATATTAAGAGTCAAAACCCTTGCCACAAATGTGAAACAACAAAAACACAATGAATAACTCCATGAGACACATTCATCAAGATCTAGGGCTCATCATGTGCACATTATATTTTGGCTGCATGTTTGATAGTTAAAACTTAGAACCATAGATATCATGAGATGCAAATTATAACTAGTGGTTTTTACTTTAGTTTCATTTGAAATTTATCTCTAAAACTTCATTAACATTAGAAACTAATCTTGCATGATAACATGGAGTAGAGGAGTCCTAGAAAATTGTCTTCGATTCAAAAAGAAAAATGCACTTACTAACTATGTATTTTGACATACACAAATCCTATCTTAAGAATTCAGGTTAAACAAACAAATGAATGTTATTAGTGATGTAAATCCCCCCTTACCACTCAAAAAAAATAATAACTTTAGAGATAGACATTTAATCACTCTCATATGATCTTCAATGTTCCTACATTTAAAATGTTCTCTTTCGGGAAGGTGTGACCATTTCAAAAACCATCGTTGATGAAATTTAAAAGCACAACTAATGAATTTGGAGTTGTAATCATAAGTTCATCGATTTAATGTGGCTTATGGATATGAATGCTTCCTTCCTTTTCGAGTGTTTTGGAGGTAAACTTAAATGCGTTGTAGATTTTGGGAATTAATATAGTTATTGTTCCTAAAATATTTATTGAATTTTGAGAAAAAAAGCGTTATACTACTCTAACATCCCTATTTCCAGTAATCCAAAATCAAGTCCAATTGAACAAGAACATGATGAATTCTTTACATTCGACATGCCACCAAATACATGAGCCCTTGATTTAATAGGGGAGATCCTCTCTTTGTTAAAGGTCGGCCCTCCATCCTCTGAAATTTGTGATGAATTTTCCCTTATCCCTGGGTAACTAACTATTGTGAGTGTGTTTAAGAGCCACTACATTGTTCTTGTAGTTTAAGATGCTATCCAAATTGAGGAAGAGGAGATAAGCATGAGAATCCTCGGTTAATATCATACTCCTAAAAACAGACGAATTGGTTATTATTAATTATGTGCTAGATTTATACTTTGCAGGGGTCAAATTCTCACCCCACCGCAATACAGTTTGATAAGAAGGATACCATGCTTTACCTACCCAAAGTGAAGTTGGACACCAACACAGAGGTAATCCTGAGAAATCTGGTTGCATTCGAAGCTTTTGCGGAACCACATGCGCTTAATACATCGATTTAGTGAATGAGATAACCAATTGTGAAGAAGATGTGAGATTGTGACGAGAAAAGAATTATTTCCAACCACTTGCAAAAGGACCAAGTGGTGGAAAGCTTGTGGTACAACACAGGTAAGTGTGTTGATCTCATATAAGTTGCATATGTAGAAAGAGTTACAGAGGACTTAAATCGATAATGTAAGAATAGATGGAAATTTATCATGGTGGAATTTGCCTGAATTCCAAATAAGATGAGAAATAGTTCAAGGGATAGGTATGAGATTTTTAGTTAGAATAAATTGAGTGGAAAACTCTATACTCAACACTCCTTGTTTAGAGAGACCAGTTGCAACTTGCCAATAAATAGCTATGTCAGATATTAAAAAAAAGATTATTCCGGAGCCTAACCAGTCCATTGATATTTTTCCATTGGATTGAAAACACACACTTATAATTTTCCAGTGGATCAAAAGCACACGGTGGATGTTCAAGTACAATCGTTGCATTCCCATCATAGTTTTAAAGAAAATAAAATGCAAAGACTACGAGGTGAAAATTGTGAGTGTCTACGAAGAGGAGAGAAATGTTGCTCTGTCTCGTGACTTAGGTTATGATGTTTGGGACAAGATTGAACTTTGGCCTAGTGTTATAACAAAACAACTAATAACATGAAGAAACTACAAATGCATAAATTCACATGAAACATATGTCATATCCTGTTAAGACAATTAATATACATGTAAAAAAAAAATAATAAAAATTGTAAAATCTCTATCTAATTTCATATCTCTATATACATATTGATAATATATCAATACATTTTAAACTCTTGATATTATATTCTGTTAAAATATTTTATATAAAATAAAAATTGAATAAACCATATCCCATAACTACACTGTTTATATATATACACTTGCACATTGAATTTAACCTAGAGTTAACATAAACATGGTTATTGACTTCAAACAACTTCCAATTTAGAATGCATTAATATGTTATGTCAACAATAGTTATATTTGTATATGTCCCTTCTCCTTCTTTAATAATGATATCCATACATTTATGCCTCTAAATGACTAGATATTGATCCATGACCTAAATGATAACTCAAATTTCAAAGTGTTTGAAATAGTGTCAATCCTGAGTGACCGAATAGATCTCGTCTTCCTGATTCCAGCGCCATGAACGGTTCGAAATATTGATACCATATGAAGGAGTTATTGCACTTTGAAAAGTCCAGTAAAATGAAATTTTTGGACATTTGACCATGATTAATTTGGTTTTTGAAAATATTAAAAAGATTAATATTCCCTTTTGGCGTAAGTGCTAAACCTTTCCTTAGATGTCTTTATTTAAGTTTTGTATTGAGCATGTGGGTAGTATTTGGAAAGTGGGAGACGATATCTCACACGAATAAAAGACTATAAATGGTATTCTACGATTTCACACGATTAACCCTAGCGGTTGACACGTAGCATGAGAAAACTACTTTTCTCACGCGCTCTCGACCCAATATCAGTCATGCAATAATTTGCATGAGATTGTGTAACATTCATTCAATTGGATGGGTCACATCGACGGTGGAGATTGTCTAGATTAGTTGGTGAGTGGACAATGCGATATCCGTTGGATTCAGTGAGATAAATCGATGATGGAAATTCCACTATTTGAAATGCTTTCGATGTATACATGGGCCCATAACCCACAGGTTGATGCGCGAATTGTGTAAATATGCAGCTTTGCTGCATCAAAGTGGTATCAGGTGTTGATGCCAACATAACCGTCAGTTGTAAATGGTTGACATGTAGCTGCATGGCCACCAACTCAATGGAGGATTATCCCTAACCGTCGAGATTATACCGCCACATATGCGCACCCAACATTAATTGTAACAGTCACCTCCGAGGTTTAGCTTGGCGGAGTGGCTAAAAAAAGGAGGAATGCTAAATTTAACTGGAGTTAGAAGTAGTTCACCAAATTTGGTGGAGTATCCCTAGGGGATATTGATTAAATGCACTCTAGGAGCAGGTTTTGACCAAAGAGAGAGAGAGTGAAACAAGAGGCTATCTAGGCTAATTGGAGCCTTCTGAAGCCAATGGAATAGTCCACAGAAGCTTAAGAAGCCATCTTCATATAGATTTTCATACAAGGAGATTTTGGAGCTCGGGGCCACCAAGGGTTGGAGGTAGTTGTAGAGCAGTTAAATTCCATGAAGGAAGAGAAGCACTTACTTTTCGAAAAATTGCAGGAAATGGAGAGCCAACTTGATATTGCAAGTATGAACCCAAAAAGGATGCATGAGTTGGAGACACATCTCCTTGTTGCCAAAGAAGCCTTAGTCAAGCATCAGTTTGAAGAAGAGGTAAATAATCCTAGTTTGCTTCAATTTCCATAAAGAATGTTTATGTTAGTTCTTTTGAAAAGCATATAAGAGGAATAGGGTCCAAGTTGGTGTAAAAAATGGGCTATGAAGGAAAAGGATTGGGCAAACATGCACAAGGCATAGTTGAGCCAATAATGGTTGAGGAGAGGCCTAAGTATTTGGGTCTTGGCTATGGACAGTCTTATGGAGAAAGTTCCAAAGCAACCATGAAGGCAATTGACATAGTTCCTAGAAGAAGTTTCATTTTAGGTTCTCTACCTCAAGTTTGTAAAGATTGTATTCGTGGGGAATGTAATTGTTTGAAACATACTTTGTATGAAGAAGGTGTTCATAAGCATGCACTCGAACAAGGGAGTTTTGAAAGCTCTAAAATCATTGAAGAGATTGATGGTGTACCGAAGGGAGCGACTTCTTCATTCGATTCACCTTCTCATGAAGGCAATAATGGTGAAAGAGAAAGGTATAAATCTGATTTTAATCACATTTATTTTCATTATGTAAAGCATGGTAAATTTCCACATAAGCATTGGAAAAAAATTCCATGTTCCTTTGGTGGTTTGGTTAACCATAGTGTTTCTAGATGTTGGATGAAAATGACCACATATAGGAAACTTTTGAAAAAAAGGAGGCAAGAAGCTAAAGGTTCATTAGACAAGGCAAATTATGTTGTAAAGAGGATGAACATATGTTGCAATTATTTCCATAAGCAAGGACATATTGCTGAAAAGTGTTGGATTTTGAATCCAACAATGCTTCCACAAAATTTGAAGAAGGTGGAAAAAAAGAATGACAAGAATGGAAAGGAAGTTTCCATAATTGATGTGTTTCAGGATGACTCACATGTTGATGTCAATGTGCAGTTAAAGGAAGTGCCTTTAATGTGGATTGGTAATAAAAGGTTAGAGTTCTTATCCAATTAACGTTGCATGTCTTTTGATTTGATACATTTCTTTGCCAATGGAATGCAAGTTGCAAGGTTTTACCAAAAAATATGAATGAAAAAGTTGAGTATGAGACTCGCTTTATTCCAGCAAAATTATATTCATTTCAGCTTTATGAGTACATTTACATATGATTGAGGATCTTGCACTTATGATTGTTCTTGAGAGAAAGTTAAGGAATGGAAACAATGCATGAGAATGGTATGTATGAACAAAGGAATGTTCATGATTTCATTGTATTTGAACATGTATGTGTAATTGACTTGATGGCCGATTTCTTTGTTTAAACATGCATGCAATGTCATATCAACTTGGAAAAGTTGATTTCTTCTCAAATATTAGAAAAGGGAGATAATCATGAAGTGTGTCACAAGAGGTGGAATTCTTTCTATTTTGAAAAAGAATCATCAAGTTCTTTTTGTACATGCTTGACTTGGAGAGTTAGTTGTTCGAAAATGTATGCTTTTGTCGGCTTGTGATTTAGTCGATCATTTGTACACAGGATGTAAGAGACAAGATGATGATTCACATGATGTGAATTTATGTCATCAAGTTGTTTTTTTCCATTATGTTGTTTTCGACGAGATATTAGAAGAATATTTGCAATAGCAAAAGTCACCATAGAAGTGGCTTGGTAAGAAGTGGTTTGACTTCTTGACATAGTAAAACATACTTTCATTGGTACATATGAAAATTTGAGTTAAGTATGCATGTATTTATGATTTAATCTCACATTTGTTTGAGCCACCTTGGGTCGATGATCAAGGAAGCGATGTTCAGCTACCTTCTATAAACTTCTCAATAGAAATTTTGGATGAGTTAAAGTAAGACAGTTCTTAATAGGAAGACAAGCGCATCCAGGAAGGGAAGTGTCGGCTACCTTTGATTTTTGGTTCAAAGGTGCTATCCATGCAAGGCTAGTATATGGAGGCTGAAAGAAGAGAGTGTTGTACTCACATCTACTATATATATCAGTATATCAGTCTTTTGGGGTCCCAAAGATTCCTAATTGGGAGGAGTGATTAGATATTGATCCATGACCTAAACGATAGCTCAAATTTCAAAGTATTCGAAAGAGTGTCGAACCTGAGCAACCGGATAGATCTCATCTTCTTAATTCAGGTGTCGTGAATTGTTCGAAAAACTTACATGTTGTAAAGCAGTTATCACAATTTGAAAAGTCCAGTAAACTACAATTTTTGGACATTTGACCAAGATTAATTTGGTTTCTGAAAATATTTTAAATATTAATATTCCCTAGAATATTTCCTTTTCGAGTAAGCACTAAACCTTTCCTTAAATTTCTTTATTTAAGTTTCATATTGAGCACATGGGTAGTATTCCAAAAGTGGGAAATAGTATCTCGCATGGACAAAAAGCTGTAAATGGTATTCTATGATTTCACGCGATTAACCTTAGTGGTCGACACATAGAACGTGAAAACTAATTTTCTGACGCGCTCTCAACCTCATATCGGTTGTGCAAGAATCTGCACGAGAATGCGCAACAACTGTTCGATTAGACGAGTCACATCAATGGTGGAGAGCTTCCTAGTTAGTTGGTGAGCGGATGATGCGGGATAGATCGACGTTGGAGATTTTGCTATTTGAAATGCTTCCGATGTATACATGGGCCAATAACCCACAGGTCAATGCATCAATTGTGTAAAGGTGCAGCTTTACTGCATCAAAGTGGTATTAGGTGTCGATGCTAACGTAACCGTTGGTTGCAAAAGGTTGACACGCGGTTGCATGACCGCCAGCTCTATGGAGGATTATCCCTATCCGTCGGGATTATACCGCCACAAATGTGGGCCCAACATTAATTGTAACAGTCACCTCTAATAGTTTACCTTTGTGGTGCGACTAAAAAAAAGGCAGAATGCTAAATTTAACTGGAGTTAGTTCAGTTCACCAAATTTGGTGGAGTATCCCTAGGGGTTATTGATTAAATGCACTCCACGAGAAGTCTTCAACCAGAGAGAAAGAGAGAGAGTGAAACAAAAGGCTAGCTAAGCTAATTGGACCCTTATGAAGCTAATGGAATAGTCCAAAGAAGCTGAAGAAGTTATCTTCATAGACATTTTCATCCAGGGAGATTTTAGAGCTTAGGGCCACTAGAGGTTGGAGGCAGTTGTAGGAGCTACCATTACTCATTCTCAGTGAATCAATAGTCATTCCTAATTGCAATGAGTCTTACGAATCCATTGCATGAATTTATAGAAGCATTTGAAGAATTCTAAAGGCTGAGATGCTACAGGGAAGTTTTAGGCAGCCAAGTGCCAAACGTGGAGGAAGGCCTAGTTTGGGGATCCACTGCTCATTCTGAGCAAATGATCAGTCCATTTTCAGTTTTTGATATGTGCTAGAGACAGTGGATGAGGTTTCAGTGATAGTTGGATAATTATGAAGGATTTAGTGCCATCAAGAAGCTCAGGGTAGCTCAGAGCACTGATTGAAGGAATCAAGTCTAAGGGAGCTTAGATGTATTTGCATAGTGATGATAGGGATCTAGATGGTATTCTAAGTCCATTGGGTTAGTTTAGTAACCTTTGGAGTTAAGTTTGGAACTTGTAAAAGAAACTTTGCCATAATCCCAAAGAGCCAAGTCAAGATGACAAAAACTCAAGGAAACATAACCCACGACATTTGGGTGAACTCCTAGATTAAATTTTCTGTTATGTGTGGATGTTTATTTCCTACATTATATGGATGTTATATGTGTTTAATATCATAAACAAATGGACTTAAAGGGCTTAAAGAGTTAAAAGAAAACACACACATGTTTCAAGTATTTAATTCCACAAATGTCATATATAAGCTAGATCATTTATTCTTTTAACTGAGTGGGAGGTTCTTGTAAGCATAACAAGTTATCAAACTGCCATTTCAAGTCAATAAAAGTCCTGAACCACATGATATGGGCATAAGAGTTTCGTCTTAGTGTTACTTCAAGACACTTTATGATTCTTTGGATATAATAATAAAATTTGTATCCTTCATATTAAGTAATATCGAATAAATACCACTTGTAAGAAACCCCAAATTTTTTAACATGAGTGCTTATATAATTATTTAAACTCTAACACATAGTTGGCTATACCACTACTTTCAAGATACCTCTAGTTATATTATTTTTTTCATTTGAAAAATGGTATATGCATAAATTTATTTAACTCTTACTCGTGAAAAATGCACAATAAAAATTTAACTCAATGCCTCGCCGCGAGGTCACAGGGTCAATTCCGGAAAGCTCTTAGGGTCAGGTCAGTAAATAGGCCAAGGGGTGTTGATCCCGTTCGGGTGGGGTCTACTCAGTGTTGAACAACCCTAGACGTAGTGGCTACCCACTGACCCAGGTATACATGAACCAAGGGGTGTTGATCCCCTTCGGGTGGGGTCCACCGAGTGTTGAACAACCCCAGACGTAGCGGCTACCCACTGACCTAGGTATACGTGAACCAAGGGGTGTTGATCCCCTTCGGGTGGGATCCACTCAGTGTTGAACAACCGTGGACGTAGCCGCTACCCACTGACCCAAGTATACGTGAACCAAGGGGTGTTGATCCCCTTCAATGGAATCCACTTAGTGTTGAACAACCTTGGACGTAGCGGCTACCCACTATGTATAGGTGAACCAAAAGTGAAAAAATAAATAAATAAATAAAATATCATTTCTTTTAAAAATAAATAATTTTATAAATTTAGTAAAAAATTATTTTATATTATACCAATATACATTAATATTCAAATTAAACATTCTTAAAAATTTACTTCTCAATTCTATAATAAATATCACAAGAAGTACGACGGATGGGAATCACACTTAGTGTTTGAACAACTGGATGCGGTACCCACTATCCCTAGTTATTATGTGCAACCAAAAGTGCAAAAATAATTAAAAATTAATAAATTATCCAATTTCCTTCTAAAAAGTAAATTAAATTTTTAATAGTAAATATTTATTTTTTTATTATACGCAATATAAATTTATCAATTAAACATTCTTAAAAATTACATTCTCATCTAATACATATAACAAAGAAGTACGGCGGAATTTTATTATTTAGTTAAAATTTTATTTATTATTATTATACCAATATAACATTAATATCAATTAAACATTCTTAAAAATTACATTCTCAATCTAATAAATATCAACAAGAAGTGCGATGGATTAGAATGACGCAGACTAAAATTAAATTCCAAAGAAAAAAATGTATCCTGCCCTTATTTCTAAACGTGACTAAATAAAAGAAACACGAATTAAATCTCATCACAAAAGCTTCATTTTTGAAAATATATTTTCAAGTCCACTAACAGATCACAAAAGCTTCACTTTTGGAAATATATTTTCAAGTCCACTAACAGTGGACAGATGGGAGATTAAAATGATGATGTTAATACGCTGATAAATTAAAATTGAGAAATTAAAATGTTATGTTACTTTAGTAAACTAAAATTAAACGATGAATAAAACCCTTCTATTCCATTTATTTTTCCAAAAAATGCACATTAAATCAACCTTTAATAACTTGATGGCATGGCCGTGGCATAAGACTCTGTACCAGCAGAAACTTTTGGCATTCCGCCTGCCTGAAATATGGCGTGAGCACGCATTTGTCTGTACTAGCTAATAGCTATCTGCAAAATCAGTTTCCGGAAAAAAACAAATCTCTTTCGTTAACACCTTTTTGACGTTGGTTTACTAGGTGTTTTTTACCTCGGTGTTACAAGATTGAAGATACATCACAATAATATGAGTACAAAAGAATATTGAAACAAACCAGGAGGGAAGGTACTTATTATAAGATTTAGATTTAAAAGTGGAAAATATTTGAATCATCTAACATCAAATCAGATTAGATAAACATAATCTGACTTCTAACATAATAAAAACCACTAAACCAAAAATTATATATATAACCCAAATCTTCTCTTCTATATTTCTCTTTCCGTTTAAAAGATAGACTACATATCATAAATTTGAAATGTAGAAATTAATAACTCAAATACAATACATTAAAACTCCATATTATCCATCCAACCTATTATGAAAAGTTAAAATATTATTACTATATTTTATTTAATATTTATTTATATATGTTTCATTATTACTTATTTGGTTATTTGTTTTGATTACCAGGTTTAAATATAATAAAAAAATATAAAATCCTCAAGGAACCTTTGTCAGCAAACCAGTTTTCATTACAAGTGACCTTAAGAGTAAAGAATTTTGAAAGAAGAAAGCAGAATAAAATTGAATAGAATCGTTATATTGAATAATATATGTACCAATTAAAGAGAAAAGTTAAAACAACAAATCACAAATGAAGAAAATTGCGAAAACAATAAAATTTCAATTTCAACGAAGACCAACCTGAGAACTGACTTAGACAGACTTAACGAGAATAGATATATGACAGGCCAATTAATTCTTTTGAGAGATGGATTCGATTTAATCGCAATAGTTTCTTGATAAATCATAGTTTAAAATGGATACGTGTTTCTTAATACCAGGCCGCTGTTTTATTATTTCAACAATAGTTTGATGGAGTGTTATCATGTATTGCTTAATTGAAACATAATACGTTTTTCAATAAAATGAAAGGTGTAGTTTGTTTCAATGTTTGGTGTTTTTTTTTTATCTTTTCCCATTCTATCAATAATGGATATGTTTTTTCCTTGGGATTTTATTGACATAATCAGATTATTTGATTCGGAGATTTCCTTGGATACAATAGTTATATCACGAGTGGATTTCTGTATTGGGATACATAGTTATATGACAAGTGGATTTCTCTATTGGATAATACCGTGCTTGAGTTAGAGGTGATTTTTTTTTAAAATAGCACAGTCATTCACTTCGACTCTATTAACTAGTAAATTGATTATTAATTATAGGGTGTATATGCGATTATTTTTTGGAAAGTTTACTTGATATTAATTATATTTGTGAATTATATTTGTGCATTTATAGTATAATATATTCGTTTCTGTTTATGATTGGGTATTAGTTTGTTTTTACCAAAAATTTATGACGTTTATTCATAGTTTAACATTAAGAATTCAAATTTTATTATTATTTAAATTTATTTACTTGTAAGGTGATTGGTTGAAGCTTTATTATGGGTATTTTAGTAACTTCCATTTCTATTAATTATCAATTTTTTGCTTTTAGTTTTATTTCCTTTTTATTTAACTTTTCTATTTTTTCTTTTTTTCGTTTTATCTATTATTTCTATTTTCTTGAATTTTATAATTTTTACAATATTTTCAATTTAAAGTAAGTTTATTATTATAATAAAAAATATATTTTAATAAATTTTAATAAACATTATATATATTAGTGAAATAAAAACACACATATTGAGTATATTGTATGTTAATGTAAACAATATTAGTTAATCACATTTCTTAATTTTA